>JARJEB010006590.1:0-20114 GCA_030264535.1 Liometoxenus newtonarum
ATTAATACGCTCGGGCTTTACTACACTCGGCGCTCGCTTCGCTCGGCCTCGTGCGTAAACTTGCCCTCGCGTATAATAGCCTGCATTATAGGCTCATTGAATAATATACTATTAACTAGTGTTAATAAATTCAAATATGTGTTAGAGCTCCAGTAATAGATGTTTAATAAGAAATGGTAAGCGAACGGTTCCCTCCCATTTGATTAATTTACGCCGCAAAAAAAAAACTAAATAATTCGTCAATTTTCACTGTATTGATGTATATACCTAGTCAAATTACTTGTTTATGAGTTTATATTTATACCGTGTTAACGATCTTCCATAGGGATTTACTTGGTAAAAACTTTAGGTCGAGTTAATGGGTCTCTTGCTGAAAATTTTGCGATGCAAAAAATCACACTCTTAATCTGTACCATTTTTAACCCATTCTGATAGTTTTTAATAAAAAGAGTAGTCCTATTTATTCAAAAAATAAATTAAAGAAATTTGAAAAAAATCATGGTAGGCAACCATACACTTACAATTGCGTCAAAAAGTTTCTGACGCTTTTACCTTTGACAAGTGTTTTCTTTTTCTTTACTTTAATGTTTTGTGGCTCGGAAAAGTAACCATTCTCAACTTTTCTGGAAGCGTGTATGTCGCCATTATTAATATAAACGAATTTTATGTAAGAACACGAAAATTGACGCCTCAAAAATTTATTAATTGACAGTATGTTGTTTAAACATTTGAACAAATGGTTATATGGGTTGCATACTTATCAGCTTTTTTTTAGATTAAATTTAAATTTCTCCACTTTTCCTTTATTTTATTTATTTTTTTTGAGGGAATAGTGCTACTCTTTTTATTAAAAACTATCAGAGTGGGTTAAAATGGTACAGATTAAGATTATGATTTTTTGTGTCGCAAAATTTTCAGCAAGACCCAATAATTCGACCTAAAATTTTTACCGTGTAAATACCTATAGTGAGTATAGAAGATCGTTAAAAGATCAGGCGGTATAGACTATAGACAAACAAAATGAAAATATAAAATGTTCCAAATGTTTATTAAAAAAAGTTTTCTTTCTTTCCTTCCTTCACAACACAAATAATTGTACTTTGATAAACATATGAATATAAATACTTCAAGAACCAGTAACATAAATACTTGAAACGTCAAAATAGTATCTGTGCAAGAGTATATATAAAATAATGAAGGAAAAAAAAGTTAAAAATAATGATGAAAAACTGGAATTTTGCTGCCGTTTCTAAAAAGGTATCGCGATTGGTCGACACCGACATCAACGAACTGTAAACTGAAATTGTAACCGTTGGGTTGGTCGAAATCGAAATGTGAAATGGTATTGTGCATGGAGCAAGGCGATATTTGTGGAAAAATTCGGAAAGTCAAATAGAAAACCACTATAACCAACCGGTCGGCGGAATAATATATACAACACCTACACCTCCGTCGACGGATAATTTAGTCTTCACTTCGCTTTCGGTGGAGCTCACACTGAAATCATCCAGAATTACAATTTTTGGTAGACCTATACAACTTTGTGAAGTTTCCCAGAAAAGAAACAGGCACTTAATTAACAATAATGGTAATTATAAAAAAAATATATACATATTTTTAATATATTCTGAAACGAGTGGCATCAAGGCACTTAATTTTTGAACGAAAAGAATCAAATAACGTGCTTCGCTCACGATTTTCCGATTTTTCTGTTTTTATTTTTAGACGCAGAAGAATTAAAAATAAATTTTTTTACTTCACGTATGTTAATTGTATTCAAGTTCCAAATATTTGTGAAAAAATTCTATTTTTTAATTGGCTTGAAAAAAACACTTTTTTTGAAAGAAAATTTGTAGATGAAAATATTTCATACATAAATTAAAACTGATTACACGGCCCTTTCCAGGAATTCAATTCAAAATTTCAAATTAATTTATGTAGTAAGTAGATTAATGCACATGAAAAAATCAAAAAATTTTTGCCATTAAAAAATCTAAAACTTAAAACGTATTTTAAAAGTTCGAATCTCGTGAAAAACAAGTTGATTAATCAAAACTAACATTACTTCATACTCGACTTGTCATTTGAGTAAAATGTCTGAGCTTATTTTTTTATTTATAAATTTATGTGATTTCAGGATGATTTGCCACCAGAACAACTCGCCGGTAAGTTTAACATCACGAAATATATTTTGTAATTATTTACATTGCCTATTTATACATTCACTTTCATTACGAAATGCTCAAATACATTTAATGTTAACAAAAATCTATGAATCAATCAAATCCAAATTCCTTTAAAAGTTTAAGTTGAGATTTGAGTTTGAGCAGGGGCGTATTCAGGGGGATATGGGGGTTAGATCCCCGCATTCGCTCTTTCAAATACTCCAAAAATAGTAAATACGGGGTATGAACCCCCGTGGCCCGGTCCTGGATACGCTCTGAGTTTGAGCATACAAAATAGTTCCTGAAGTATGGCAGTTATGGTCCTATCAACTCCTACGCAAAAGCATCAAATATATTTAAAGAAAAGCGAAAAAGTTTAGAACATGTAAAACGTATTAGTTCTTATGGAGGAGGAGGAAATAGCGAAGAGGGAAACGCGGGGAAATTTTAAAATGTTAGCTAGAGCAGTCAGTGATTCTCAACCTTTTTTTTCCGCACTTTGCTGACGTTCCTTATGCATGGGCACACATCAGAATTTCGCGGCACAGGGCACAGTGGTTGAGAATCACTGGTTTAGAGAAACGTGCAATCGTTAAAATGATAAAAATATCCCACATTAGCCATCAAACCGACCAATTTTGAGTTTATGCTTTTTCTCTTTCAATCGCATATACCTACATCAAGTTAATTTAAAATGTGCGTATACAGGTTGTTCACATAAACGCATAAACAAATTCAAAAGTTGAGAACTTAGAAACGAGTATGGCCTATTTTCAGTGCGACATTTGTTAGGTCGGAAAAAATGATTTATCTGAATGTTAATTAAATGTTGAAAAACATTCGTGAAAAAATTATTTTATAGACTACGACTAGGTCTAATCGTAAAAGTGTTAGTTTTGATGACATACGTTCGTATTTTTGGCCTAGTTTGAAAATTATCGTGTTGGTTTAGCTGAGTAGTATCATGTCAAGTGAGATTTTGAGAGATTAGTTATTAGATTAGAACATGTTCACCGTGCCGTGCTCCTGTTTCTATCTGAGTGGACGTATGTAGATGTTGTGGGTGGAAGTAGAAAATACGACAGTTGACAATGAGTAATTGAAATCGCAACGCTTCAATGCTAAAACATATAAAACGGATGAAAATTTAAATGAGGACCTCCACGCATTGCGAATTCATTAACAACATTTTGTATTACACGCTCACACCTGTTGGCAGTTAGTATAGTTAATTGTGGCTTTCGATTTGATCCATGGAACTGCACAGAAACAACTCCAGTACACTTAACATTATTCGATTTATCTTAAGAGCCATTAAAAGCCATAATATGGGTGTATTCGGATTGGGCGTATAAGCGCTTAAAAGCGCGTGAAACATGTTCGCTTTGCAGAAGTGAGCGGCGTGAGCGCTCAGAAAATATTTCATGCCAATACAATACCGAACAAAAAGAAGTGCTTTAAGCGTGAGCGCGTAAAGCGTCCAACACGAATACAGATTCAGTAGATGTAGGAATATTTCTTAGGTGTTCTTTTTACGACTCAAATGAAGCCAAAATTAGCAAATTCGAGCTGAACTTGACGTGAGCTAAGTGGTAAAAAGAACAAATGCAAAAAACCAAATTAATATTTAATTTCTTTTTATGCAATAAAGCCATTAATATGGGTGTATTCGGATTGGACGCTTAAGCGCTTGAAACGTTCGATTTGGAGACGTGAGCGCTCAGAAATTAATTCATGGCAATACAGAACAAAAAGAAGTGCTTTTAGCGTGAGCGCGTAAAGCGTCCAACACGAATACAGAGTGAGTAGATGTAGGAATATTTCTTAGGTGTTCTTTTTACCACTCAAATGAAGCCAAAATCAGCAAATTCGAGCTGAACTTGACGTGAGCTGAGTGGTAAAAAGAGAACAAATACAAAAAACCAAATTAATATTTCATTTCTTTTTATGCAATAGTTTTGAAGAAAGCGTTTGAAGCTTTTGACAGCCAAAAATCCGGTTCGATTCCAACTGATATGGTTTCTGATATCCTCCGGCTGATGGGTCAACCCTTTGATAAGAAGATTTTGGAGGAATTGATTGATGAAGTTGATGCTGATAGTAAGTCCTTCATTTTTGGCACAAATTACAAACAAACAAAACTAAAATTTTGTTTTCAATTGAATTTGAACAGAATCTGGTCGTTTGGAGTTTGAAGAATTCGTAACGTTAGCAGCCAAGTTCATCGTGGAGGAGGATGATGAAGCGATGCAAAAGGAACTTAAAGAAGCTTTCCGTCTTTACGACAAAGAAGGTAACGGATATATTCCAACAAGTTGTCTTCGCGAAATCCTCCGGGAATTAGACGATCAACTCACCGATAAGGAATTGGACATGATGATTGAAGAAATTGATTCGGATGGTTCAGGCACCGTAGATTTCGATGGTAAGCCAAGATTTATACTGAGTGTTTGACAAAACTTTGCAAAATTATTAATAATTTTCGGTAGTTCTTATTGCTTCAAGAACACTCAGTAATTTATGGATTCATGCTCTACTACACAAATAAACCATACACGCGTATAACTAAACAGAACACCCGCTCTTTTCGTTAAATTTAGAAACGACTATAAATAATCGCTTAATGGTAATACCAATGTTTTCCAAGCTTCCATGCATAATGCACAAATTAACAATTCGAACACATGAAAGGAAAACTATAAAAATATTTTTGTTTAATATACTGGGCGTTAATTGCGTCACTAAACCTTCAAAAATCTGTTCAATGTCGTTCATTTACGTTCAGAGAATTTTTTCTTACGCATTTTTCTAAAACAAACATTCTATTTGCAGAATTCATGGAGATGATGACCGGAGAATAAACAGTTCGTTCGTTTTACATCAACATAACCAAAAATGTAAACAAATACATGATAACGTATTTTTATAGTTACATATTTCTGTTTCAATCTTTGAAATCTAATCAATTATCATTAAAAATGATTTACATTTGTATTAAATCAAGTATTTTACTCATTATATGAATAATATGTGAATAAATGAATATTTTATTTAATAAAGTCAAAGATCATCATTGATTAATGGTTATAATTCAAATTTTCATTTTATGTTCCTATTTCCTTTCAAGTTTTTAAAGTTCTTTTCGTACAATTGAGGATTTAAAAAGCGTAATGAATTATTTAATGCGGTATTGAAAGAATTTGAGTAATTTTAGGTTAGTTTTTCACTATACATGCCCTAGTCTAGCGACAAAATGAGGTTAATTTTTGAACATGTCAAACTAACAACCCTTCCATCGTGAAGCGAAAAAATACTTCATTATCATTTAAAAATCCTCAATTGCTGATTAATTCTACTATAAATTTGTTAATATTTATATACTGATTTGATAAATATATGTTCATAATAGTGTATAAGTTGAGTAATAATAATATTTGGTAATATATATTTGGTAAAATATAGAATCATCTGTTTTATAGTCAATTATAGCACTTGATAAAATATTTCAACTTTAAGTTGTCTGGAAATTTTTGACGTATTGGCTTATTCTATTTAAATTTCTGCCGTAAATTTGTACCATTCGATTTACTTTTATACATTACAGAAAATTTAAGTTCAGACTAGACTAGAACCACTAGAACAACAAAATTAAATTAGGCCAGTTGACTTTACCTTGGTCAATTACCAACTACACCAACACAATTTACATCTTACAATTACTCGTTAGTCTTACAATTAGTCCCTGGTATTCAATTAACACTTAACTCTTTCAGTCATACTGGATGTTTTACAAACTCAGCAGCAATATGTTTAAAAAACAATTACTATTAGGTACAGTTTTTAAGTTTTGTGTTCTTCTTTACAACTTTAAATAACAAAACACCCACTTGAGTCAGAAATTAAGTTGACGATAACTTGGCACGAATTCATCGTTTTATAACACTCGCGATTGCATGTTCACGCCTACGCTAAGTCAACTGGAGATACGGAGCTAATAGTTGTATCATCATATCTTAATCAAAACAGACATTAGTTGCGTTCCTTTTACACGAAATCTCAGTTAATTCTCAGTTGTGACGTCATTACTCAGTTGTTTACATACTGACATTTCAATTTAACTGAGCCGGGTCAGTTAGGTTAAAAGAGAGATTCATTGTTGAATGACAACATACTCAGTTTACTGAGTGGCTGACCGACTCACTTTAGTGTAAAAGGAATGTAATTAATATAAACATGACTACTGTCTTCCTAATTACTAATTTGGCCGCTAATAAAAAATGAGATCACTAAATAATCTGCTAATGTGTAACAATAATATTCCTCTTTAAGTAGAAGTCATATAATATCATAACAAGAAAGAATTAACAATAGCTTTGAAGCATAAATATTGGTGATCGATAAGAGTTACTCGTACTTATAAATTTTTTGGTCAATAATACTCCGCGTTTGACTCTCGAGTTGCCATTCAAACCCATAGCTAATGTAATAAATCAGTTTTAGGTGATGACACATGATCCTAACCTATTTATTTTCAAGGCTAGTTTGATGATTTTAAGGCTAGAAACGTCACAGAATATATACTAACAGAAGGGTTCACTACGTGTCTTTCGGCAGGACTGTTTTGGTGACCTTCGGCGTGTCAGCCATGTTGGCTGAAGGAGGTTGGAATTTGCGCGAAATTTGAATCTGCTATTTGCATTGAGGTAAATTCAAATTTTCCGCAAATTCCAACATCCACACAACACGGCTGACCCGTCATGTTCAAAGTGAACCTTCTGATAGTATAGTATATTGTGTGGAAACGTTAAAAATAACCTGTTAAATAATTTCGACACGTGGCTTTGACAACTCCTTAAGTGATGCGCACAGTATAAGGTGACTTTAGACTATGTGATTTTTGAAATGAGTTGTCGAATGATTTTATCATAAGTCCTTTTTAACTGTTCACACTATATGACTCAGTCATTTGAAATCTATCATAACCGAAATCACAAGTAAAATCATATGAAATAGGAACGCAGCTATTCTTTGTGTGTTTCTGTATGATTTCCGATAATACCTCTCATCTCCTTGGCGACATTATTAAAAAAACGCATTAAACTGTGACAATTTTCTAACCGCGAAGTGCCGGCTTTGATAAACTTGACACCTAAGTTGATACCAGTTTGAATTTATTCAAGAATTCCGACATTCACAACTCACAGAAACTCATATCATTTCTCATAAGGTGTAAACATCATAGATCTAATACTATTAAAACTACTGGATGCTCCCTTCCCTATACCTTGTGTGCAACGATTCGTACCTACTCATGTTCCTTTCACATTGAGAGCGCGCTCTAGAAGGGGGCACTGTCATTGCGCTTTGACGACTACATAGACAATTAAATTGTCACTGTCATTGCGCTTTCACTGCATAAATACACAATTAAATTTTCAATCAATATTACATTATCAACGAAATCTGTAAAATGTACGCTACACAGTCTTGCATTCAAGGATGGTTCATAGTGAATTCGTTTTGTTGCTACAATCTATGCTTTTCTAAGGCTTTCATTTGTAGGTATACACAACGAGTCAAATGGATTTTGAACAAGATTTATCATAAATTATAGCTTACCATAGAAATGATATGCCTCAATCTTTACAGTAACGATTGCTGCAATTAAAAGCTGCACAAGATTTGACCATTATTAATATAAATTTGAAAAATGAAAAAAAAAACTGGAAACACGCGCAATTACAAAATTGACAGATAAGAAAGAACCTGAAACCGAAAGTGTTATGAAGTAGACCCCAGTCTTGCCCCTCTCTTACTAAACGACTAGGACGCAATTTCTCTATCTACTGTTCATCCAGTAGTTTTAATAGTATTTTAGATCTATGGTAAACATGGACTGGCAAAACTGAAAAAATGATTTCTGTTGAGTTTTTGAATGATAAAATCATTTAAAAAAATCATTTGGTAAATCACATAGTGTAAAGTACACTTAACTAACAATTAGATAAACTACTTCTGAAAACCTTCAAACCTTCAAAATAATAAAACAAATTTGTAAGCATGAAAAAGCTAATATGCTAACATGAATAAAATCTAGTAATCTATGGAAGCACAGGTCTTCATAAAATAAATATTTGATGAAAATAGACTTTCTACTGACCGAACTCAAATATCTAAATATTTATCACATATAAATATAGCTTAACATCATGTTAATCTACAATCAATCGATTTAAGAGAAATGCTTTAAGAAACGACACCCGGAACGTGCCGATATATGTAAATGTGTAATATAAATAAACAATATGTGTAATAACCTAATAACCATAACTAAATAATAATTAATGAAATGACTATAGAAGAAGATTACTGAAAAAATTCGGGAAACTCGTTGATAATCTCCTTCACCAATTTTTGATCGTTAATGCTCTGAGTGGATTCCTCACAGAAAATGCGCGTGAAACATTTCAGAATTTCATCGCGTTGGTGTAAATGCTCATTGTATTGCGTATTGCGAACAATACGGCGACACAATTCAATGTACTGATGCCTTCTCTGAAAAAGAACATTAATATAAACAATAGCATCATAAAAATTGTACGTTTTACCTTATCACCGGCAGATAAATCCAATATATTCCGCACTGTAATATCGATTAGGACTTTGACGTCATTTGTATAGAACAATTCAGCGGTTTTCTGATTGTTAAATAAGTCATTGAATAATTTAACGACTGAATGAGGTGGCGCTGGTTCATGGTCGAAGATACGCACAGGATCTTCATCTCGATTGAACAGTAAGAGAATTTTCTCTGTAAAATGTTTGGCGACATCGCGTTCGGCAAGTGCTTGAACGACGACGTTATCAATACAGGTCGCATCGTCGAATTGCAAGTTGAATGACAGTACGAAATTGACAAATAGGTCGGGGATATCTTCATCGTAATCTTCCTCTGGTGGAGATTCTATGTTGTTTAGCATAAAGCGGATGAAATGTGTCCCCAAAAATTCTAAAATTCCGATGTACAAACTATTAAGGTTGAATTATTTCAAGACTTTATGCACTTTGACCTTGAAAGGTTATACATGCGCATTAGATTACTAAAAGAATACTTACCTAAATGTGTAACAGGCATAGGTTCAGCCATGGAAAACATCATAGTCAATAATAGCGCAGAATAATTGAGTTTTGTAGAATTATTTGCATTTGCCATCATATCTCTGGCCAGCTCCCCGGGCAAAATTGAATTTAACATGATAACTAATATCGTCTTCTCTAGCCCACACATGCATCCAAAGACCTGCAACAATAGCTGCCGGATTGACCATCGTACTTCCATCTGATAATACTGTATTAGCGTCGTTATCACATGATAATGCTCTTGGGAGATGACATGTTTCGTTATTCTCGTATCAGCGTTACTCTAAAATTCCAAACCAAAAATTACAACCGTAAACCTTGGGAATAAAGACAAAAACCTACGAGAATCGAACGTAATTCTATCAAATAATCCTTGATGGTGTCCTCATCTTCGTGCAACATCCAACTTCTCTGTTGTGAGTCTTCTTTGCAATAGGTAAGTTCATGGAAAATAATATTCAACCGGCTGGCGTCATGTGTCTGTTCAATTTGCACGTCGTCAACCGACAAGTTGTTCTCCGTATGGGTGAGTATTGTGCTAAGATGCGGAAACACAGATGCCGGTAACAATTCATGTAGTCCCTGCACAACTGTGGCAACAGCAATGCGCGACATTTCATGCGACAATTGTGTGTTGATCCGCACACTTTCCACCAGCTCATAAACATTCTGTTTGTTTATAGTTGGGTCTTGGAGGGAGGGACTCTCAGTCGATTTTCGCCGTTCCTCTTGGAGATCGACATTATCAAATGAGTTTTCTTTCGATGGCTTTTTATCCAAGTCATCGTCATCAAACTTGTCTATGGTTCTCTTGATGGTTTCAATGACTCCGTCGCTATTTTTGAATAGTAGTTCCGGTCCGGAGCCATTCTCGTTGGTCGAGTAGTCCAGCTTTCTCTTCATGTCTTTGAGACGTGTTAATAGCTCTTTTTTGTTGGATGCAAGGAATTGCGGTGCTATTTCATTGCGACTGGCGTAGTCAATGACATTTTCCAGCCACTGATTGTAGAAACACGGTGTTACGCTTTGTACTTCGACATAATTGGATGGTATGTATCCCATTTCGCCGTGTTCATTTATCACTTCCCACCAGTTCTTGTGTTTGGTTGTTGTTTGGTGCAAAACGAAGTATTCGTTTTCTTTGAATGTTAATGTTTTTGTGTATGTTGCCTGAAAGTCGTATAAACTACGCAGCATTTCAAGATTATCTAAAATTATAACCATTTACATTCGATTATTATCCAAAAGAAAGGAAACAATCTCGAAAAAAAAATTTGTGATATAACCTCAAAACTGAAAAACACAAATATTTCGTTTAAACAAAAATAAGAACTTATTTTTTAGGTAAAAACATGCATAGAAAACCAATAAGTAACCATATAATCATTTAGTTTCTTTAAATATGCAAAATAAAAATGTAAATTTTATCAGAGATAACCGAGAAGATTACTTACCCATTTTTAAGACCGTGTTAGACATTGCAAGAACCAAATTTTTATTGAAAAAGAGGCGTTGACAAGATGTTGTAATTGATAAAATATTATAACTTATTTCATAAATTAATTGGCAATTTTAGTTTGAGGCTAAACCTAAAAATTCTTAAATTGAGCAAAATGCTTCACTCAAATCTCAAAAGTTCACTTCACAAAACTTTAATTTAAACTTGAAATGTTTCCTTCGTTCTGACCTCTGTCTGACAGGACTAAGGATCACAGCTGATTTCTCAATTTATATTTTATAACATCCTTCAACTTCTATCACTTTCTCATGCACATCAAACGTAAAATTTACACATCAAACGTAAAATTTACAAATTGACAACCCTGTAGAATAATATCACAGGAAATTATTATTTTAAAGCACTTTAAAAATAAATTCACGATTTGCTGGTCAACAATCGCGAATATAAATTGCACAATTGCACTGACTGAATTGCCTTGACTTATGAGTTGACTGTTGTTGACTTGACTGGTTGTTCGTTGTTGAGTTGTGTTTGAATTGTCAACAAATGAACAAAAGGGAGATTCATCGATTGTTTTATGTAAACATGTGTTTCGAATCTAGTGTGCTGCGTTTGTTTTGGCGCATGCGTACTATCATTAATGTTCAAGCTCAAGGTTACGTCGTCTAGTCGCTTCTCACTCTCGCAGCGCAATCTCGTCTCACTTCCGCTTACTTCTCATTCTCATGTCGCGGGCGATTTGCTTCTGTTTTTTTGTTTTTTCCTCTACGTCAACGCAACGGTTAACAACAGTCAACATTCAAGATTCAACAAGAACTCAACTGCTCAACTGTCAACTTACGTCACTTCAGTGCGTTTGCATGATTTGTTCGTGAAGATTGTGATAATATTTCGAACGATAATAAACTCATAGGCGTATAATTAAGGTAAGGACATATTTTTATTATTGTTTCATGAATCATTTGTTAGAGGGATGTTGATATAACATCGAAAAACTTTGATTGAAATTCATGTTTGTTTTTCTAACCTCACTTTTTACATATGCGTTCATGTCGAGGTTCATGTTCATTCCATTCATTTCATTATACTCGAAATGGCTTCGCATCTTTCGGTTATGTCGTGTTATGTTTATAACAAATTACATGAATACAAAGTACTTAGTGTAGTCCAAGTCCATTATGACCATTATTGATAATAATAGAACGCTGATTTAATAATTACAATGAATTTATTGTTTATTTATCAATTTGGTATCAAGTACTTTTGTTTCGTTGTTTATTTCCAAGGCATACTCTTATTTGCTGCTCAGATTATTTTTTCCATAAACCGATTATAAGGCTAAGTGTCCACTATAGAGTTTTTTCGGTAGAGTTAGAGAAAATTCTCGAGAAGTGTATACAACCTATAGAGCTATATACACTCTCTACGCGAGAGTTCTCTCGCCTGAAAAACTCTAAAGTGGACACACAACTTAAGACGGTCATTGCTACTGCTAATAAATGAAACAATTCTTATTCTTAATGTATAAGATAAGTTTGGTTAGGTTTGTACACTTAATAGTGTTCGATTTATTTAATAATATATGTGTAGCTCCTTTCCACAAATCGAAAGCTACAAATATTTTGCTGTTTTATTTATTTATTAAATGACAATAATAATTCATCGAAAATACGAATACATTGAAATACTTATATTAAAATACATTATAAAATTTGAAAAATACATTATAACATTTGAATAAACGGGTAAAGGCATCAGAAACAGTAAAATTTATAGAATAACATTTGTAATTTCATGATGAGAAGAGAACTTTTAGTTTGAACTTTGATTAATTGCAAAATGTATAGGCTGCAAGCTTACCAAGGGCACAAGTTATGATTAAATATTTGATAATTCGTGGTGCTCTTAAAATAATAGATACCATTTGGTAAATCCATTCGTAATTACGTATATACTTCACTATTTTAATCAGTTTTGTAAATTGATTTGGCCATGTTAAGTAGACGAATGTTGTATGTTCCATTTGTTCCAGTGCAGTGATTTTTAGTATTCCCCAATCAGGCACAACAACAGCTTCTTGTAATCGCCAGATGCATCACCCTGTAACACCAATATTTTTTACATTCTATCAATTTCTGCTCAGGGGTAACTCAAAACTGCTCAGAGTAGTTCAAAAGTAGTTTCAGACTACTCCGAGTAGTTTACAAGTGGGTATACATAGATGGCGACACAGCTAAGATGATAGATGGCGACACATATTTGTGATAAAACACTTACACTGATAGCATCCTTCAACGATTCTCCGTATTTGGCCTGATAATTCTTCTTAATATCTTCCATGTCTACTTCGCATCTTGTCGCAACCAAACGTATCAGTTGTCTGTCGTTCGTACCCATACCTCTTACACTTTCATGTAACATTTTCGCATAGAAACCGGGACGATTGCGCACCGAACGTACGATTGCCAGTAGGCCATCTTCGCTGTTCCCCGAAAATTCGCTTTTTACAGCATCTTCGATATCGCGACCGCACACGCGTTTGTATTCCTCGAACACGCAACGCAAATGCGGATAACTGCGTTGGCACATGATCATATTGAAGGTTGATTCATCAGTGCCCCAACGTAATTCACCTATAGATAATAGTTCTAAATAAGTAAACTGATACATAATATGGCTTTTCAATTGTATTTACCGGCATTCAATAAAGCTTGGGCGTCTGCTGTAGCTTGAGCAGTGTTGACATGCGGGGATTCATCTCTTCCGGCTGTGCACAATGACACCATTAGTCGTTTGAATGTTCCGGAAGTATCACCACGAAGATCCTCTTCCAATGGACGGTAGTAGGCTAAAAATATGAAAGAAAAGTCAAGTTTTATAGTAAAATACTTATGAATAAAAAAAAACTTCTTACCGCTTTGATAGGCAGCATTAATACAACGTATTTCGTTGTTGGACATTGAGCACATGATTTCAATCAATGTCTCTTCATTGGTACCAATTCCACTTACAGCGTGGTGTAATTCTTTGGCATAGAACGCTGGTAATGGGGTCATCAAAGCGACTAATAGGTCTTCAAATTTACCGGTTGTTTCACTCTTCAAATCTTTTACTAAATCCTATACAAAAGTATCATTGTGTCAGTGAACTTAAACTTAATACTTGCAACTTTAACTTTCAATAAAGTGACGAAAATTTAATATTAAGCGAAGAAGGGAATTCTAATTATACCTTGCCATAAAGTGTCTTGAATTGTAGAGCAATTTCCAGACGTTGGCCGTTTGTCCTGCGTCCTAGGACATTAATTATGGCCTTTTCGTCGGTGCCGAAACCTTTCATAGCTTTACGTAAAATTTCAGCATCCGCGCGAGGGTCAAAAGGTTGGGCCGGACGAAGCGTCGGCGTGTACTGAAACAGGAATATATTGATTTATTGATACATTACAATTCATCGTTGCAATAAAAATGTTACTAAATTCAAGCAAATAAATTCAAATAGTTCAATACAAAATGCATTTAATATACTTAGATTTTTCTATGACAAATATTTACTTCTTATCAATTTTTAACAACCGGTTGTGGAATGTAAAACATGTTTGTGGTAATATTTTTAGGAATCATTACTACCGCTGATTATTTATCTAAACAAGCTAGTTTTTTCTTCTGACTATGAAGTCAAGTCAACGCAATGAACTGTAAAAAATGTAGGAAACCCAATTAAAGACTGGTTATCCCTCCAATTAAGATGTAGGTTGCAACTAGTTTCGAACAATTAAATCGTCAGGCAATTGATGATGATTTGTAACACAAACTATCAGTAAAAAACATGAGTTACTAATAGTGTGTGTGACAAATCACTTCTTTAGTTGGGGTATTTGCATGATGATGCCTTAATTGTGCGAAACTAGTTGCAACCTAAGGTCTGCGTTAATTAAATCAACATCTTAATTGGAGGGATATGCAGTCTTTAATTGAGTTTTCCTACATTTTTCGTCATATCAACCTCCACACCTATTTGGTTTCCTTATCAAATCAAAATTGTAAAATAAAGTTTAGAGCATTTTTAAGCGCCAAAATCTTGTTTTTATATTCCAAAATGTATGAATTGAAGACACCCATGTATGTTTAGACATATTTCAACAAACAATTGGGGAAAACTGTTAACCTCCACATATCTGCTATATACATAAACCAACAGAACCATCACTATAAATATAATTCCGAAAAATCACACAATTTCGGAAATATTTTCTCTTGTGTATATGATAGTTTTAATTGTGTGGAATTGAAATGTTAGTATGCATATAAGCATTGAAAAATATATCTACATGCAAGTTCGAGAAATGATCAGTGCTCATTGCTTGTTATTATTGTTCGACTACTACTCCAATGAGTTCTATTTAAGTGAACATAATGATGTGCCTCTCATATTTATTGCATGCAAATATGTTAGTGACGGTTGGCTTTGTGGTTGTAGTGGTGATAGAATATCGAAATAGTAAATTTCAATTTTCAATTGCTATGCCATTAAAAATTATGTATTTTTTCGAAGTAAACATGAGCATTAATGAGCTAATCAGCATAACAACTAAACAAGCTAAATAAAACAACCGAATTTATGTTGACAACAAAATAAATGTAAAAACAAACTGATTTTATCTATAGGTATATTAATATTTATTTAATTTTATCAACACTAATTAAAAATCTATTGATATCTAAATAGTAGTCGTTTGTTTAAACTTTGATAATTATAGGACTATTAAAAATAGGTCTCACCTTGATTTCTTTATGTGAACTACCACTACCCACATTTGAATTGACATTATTACCACCAATCCCGGGATAAACTGGAACAGCATTGGGTGGTGGCACATAACCACCACTATTTGGAGGTGGATAATTGGATGGTGGTGGTGCATAACCACCCGGTGTACCAACTGGTGGTGCATAACCACCATGTCCACCTGATGGATAGGATGGTGCATCACCAGGGGCATTTGGATAGGCTGGTGCACCACCGGAATAGGGTGGATAGTGACCCGGTGCGCCGGCACCATATGGCTGAGGCATGTACATGGGTGCATTCATCGGCATCCCTATACTCGGTGGAAAGACACCTTGTTGCGAAGGATACGGACCAGACGGATAGGATGGATAAGGCATTCCTCCTTGTTGTGGATACGGCTGTTGATTGCCGTCTGGCGTCTAGAGAAAATCAATAATCGGCTTTTAACCTTGTTCGTAATCGTTGTGTTCGTGTCATTTTGTGTCATGTGATACACGAAAGCCATGGCAGTATGTAATGAATACAATAATTACATTTAAGTGTTCAAAAATGATTGATATCAAGTTGGAAGTAAGTTTTCGAATAATCGTAATTTCTAGTTAATGAATTTCGCACAACCAGCTGAATGTCGAATCATTTTGGATCACTCTGCGATTTACAATTTCTCGAAAGAATCGAGTGCATATTCTTTCAAGGCCACTTGGAACACTCAGTGTAATACACGAATGAGAAGAACTAAGTGACACTTTAATTTGGGCAATTTTATTTAATTCTACTACAATTCCAAAAGTGATAAACAAGCGGAAAAACAATATTAACGCGCACTACTACATAAAGCCACATGAAGCACAAAGACGAAAAATGAAAACGAAATTAGCATTTGCGTGTCGGGATAAGTATTGGAAATTGACTGTTTAGTATGTATATTTACACTAACGCCTATATACACGTTTGAATAAATTTACTCACCTGTTGATATGGTGGATAAGACATATTTACTGTTGATAAATTATTCCACAAAACACAAATTCTGTTATCTATTTAAATTATTTGTTTGTTCTATATGCTTCTTTTTGTCTAATGATTAATTTGTTGTAGCGTTTATGCAACTACTACTTATAAATAAAACATCTACTGATTGTAGTTGAGATCGTATGTAATTCTACCAGTGTGAATCACCGACTAACCGAGTAAGGGAAGCCGTTTTGACGTTTTCGTGAAATAATTGTGAATGACGTGTTATTGTGAAATTTCCAAAAGTAATCGCGTAAACCGTAAACAATAACCGGCTGTACGGAGAAACTCGTGACGTTGACGGTAAAGTGAACAGAAACGACAATGGCGTGCCTATCCACTCGAAACGAATACAAAACGTATTGAAATAGGAACAAGGTCATGAATATAGAATATGTTGAGCCTGCGCAATGCATTGTTTGTTTATGTTAATAAGCTAGCTGTTAACTGAGTCCTACACATCCAGCATCAGTTACAAAAACACAAATTGTGTTCTTTCGGTTCAGTTTTATTTATAAACAAATAGAAATATTATAGATATGGATAGGCCACTCAATTTACGTGGCTGACTGAAGTGTTGAGACCTAAAGCAACTCCGGGTTAATAATAAATACAAAATATCGTAAAAGTATTATTTTTTTTTTTTTTATTGCAAAAGAGAATAAAATACATAAAAAACTGACGTATAATTGGCGTTTTGAATTTATAACTGTGTGGCACCATTGTGACATGAGTCTAGTGGTCTAGTCATGTTGATTCAGTTGATTTAGTTGACAACAGATAGCAAGCATCGTTTATAGTCACCTGATGTGTCGCTCTAAAAGAAAAATGAGAAAACTTGATTATAATTATTCGATAAGCTTATCGCCAAAATTCCTCTTTTTAGCGTACATGCTGTTTAGCGTTATATATTGTCTTATAAGGGGTTTACGGAAACTCAACTCCATTGGCATTCGAGTTTAGTTTCCCTGTAAACCCCTGTAGTTTGATATTCTGTAAGTACTTACTCTGATCCATTCCGCAAGTGATTTCCCGTATTTGTTCTCAAAGGCGATCTTAATCTCGCCTAAATCAATCTCAGATCTAGAAACGACGATCCGAATCAAGGTTCTGTCATCCGTACCCATACCGTCCATACTCTTAAATAAACGGGAAGCTAAATAATCCATCTTATCCCGTACGCAATGAATGAGATCGAGTAGTGCTTCCTTGGCAGTGCCTGAAAATTCATTTTCGATTGCCGTTTCGATTGGATGTCCGACGAGATGCTCATATTCATCGAAGATCTGGCGTAGTTGCGACCTATTTCGCTGACACATAACCATGTTGAACGTAGACTCATCGGTGCCAAACATTAGCTCACCAGCTCGCAGTAGAGATTGGGCATCGCTATATGCGAGATCTTTGTTTACATCTTCAGATTCATCCCTTCCTCCCTAAAAAAATACACCAATAAAGTATAATAAACAACGACATTTTCGGAAATACTTACAACTGACAACGAAACGAAGAGACGTTTTACTGTCCCTGATGTATCTCCTTTAATATCACTTTCAAGAGATGATTGATACACTAAAATCGATTTTTTATTGGTATTTTGGAAACAGAGATTAGGAATACTTACATCCTTCATAAGCATCTTTAATTGCAACCACCTCATCATTAGTATGAATGGATAGGATTTCCATGAGGGTCTTCTCATCAGTTCCCAAACCGCTAATCGATTTGTGCAATTCCTTTGCTTGATACTCTACCGGGTTCATCATCAACGCAATGATGACATCTTCGAAATTACCACGCAATTCGCTCTTTAGTTCCTTGATTAGATCCTTCCCGTACATTGTCTTGAATTGAGAGGCGATTTCGGCACGTTGGGCGTTCGAGCGACGTGTGATGATGTCAATGATTGCCTTTTCATCTGAACCGAAGCCCTTGAATGCTATCTTCAAGGCTTCGGCATCTGCTGATGGGTCGAACGGTTCCGCTGGTAATACTGTCGGCTAGAGGGTGCATAATATAAATATGTTATGAAGTTAAGAGTACTGTAATCTCTAATCTAACTATGAAAATAATAAAACTATGAAAGTTGTATTTATAATTTATAAGATGATACTTACTGTGAAAACCATTTTGTCGATTCGTTGTTTTGGTGTTAGTTAGCGTTAGCAGTTCGGTTTTATATTTAAACCAGTCGTCGACCAGCTTACATTAACATGTATGAATGCGTGGAACAAGTTCCTACATAAGCGTTTCTGGATTGTGCAGTGAAAGTATTGCCATGGCGCAAGCGTAGATCTTTTTTTGAGAGTTTATAATTTAACACGATTTAACTTATAAACTTTTATATAACGTAGCGGTTCTTTTTGTGGGAGTCGACTCATCGACTTTCGACATGACATTGAATCATCCATACCATACTACCAACTTCTCATTGCTCTTTGCTCATCGAATGTTACAAACTAAAACACGCTAAAACGAAATAATAAGACCTCATTAGCGTCATAATTTTAAGCATTTGTTTATTATTTAATATGTTAGAGTCATGTCTGTAAATAACTCAAAAGCTATTTAAATCGAGATTTCAAAGGCTCATCTACAGGCGTTGTTGTTGTATTGCTGGTTGCCTAAGTTGATAGTCAGTAGCAGGAATTGAATGCTTGGAAGGAAGCTAATTTGAATTCAAAGATTATTTTGTGACATACATATGGAGAATACTAGTTGTTTAGTTGGTCAATTTCTCTACTAATATTACCATGAATTTATAATAGTTTTATTGATTTTACTACATGTACTTTACTCTATAAGATTTTCTTTGTTTATCATGCAATCATTTTATTATGAATCTGTTTTCACCGCTTGCACATTTCTTTTTTGTAAGTTGATTTCAGAAAGACACCAAAGAAACTTTTAAAATAATTTATTTTCTATTAATAACAGTCACAATACATAATACATGTTCTTTTGTTTTGTTTTTGTCCATTTGTCCAAAGTTATTAGTTCTTCAGTCCTTCTACATATGTCAGCAGTTAATCAATTTTGAAATTATTTTCATACATCTGTATAGCACTTCAAATCTTTATGATTATTTCTGAACATAATTTGTTATGTTTTTTTTGTAAAAATAGGTAACGTAATAAGTAATAATTTGTTGACAATTTGATATTAAACTTTTATTAAATTATATGTAAAAAATTTGTAATGTTTTTGTTTGTTTCGCAATACTTTCTTTTTAAACTTGATTTCAGTTTTCGGTTTCCTTCCATCCATTGATTTTTAGGGATAATAAATTAATTTTTAGTTTCATTTAATACTTTATATAAATAATATAGCATTTCATTTTTTTTTACTTTTTATTCTTTGAATTTATTGTCAGACACCTGACCGCAAACTAAATTTAATTATAAATTAAATTAAACAAGAAAACGTGGCAATTTTAAACTTGAAGAAAGAAGTTTTACTTCAGATAATTTTCTTTTCTTCTTGATATGAAATTAATGTCAGGTTATTTTATATTATAAAATCGATTGTCTAATTATGGGCCAAAT
>JARJEB010006615.1:0-10251 GCA_030264535.1 Liometoxenus newtonarum
TTCGTAGTGGTCGTAGAAAAACTTACTTATCTAATACTTACCTAAATACCTACATACCTACAATTAGAAATACAACTATTGGTATTTATTTTGATAGTCATCATCAGAACTCATCAGCATGATGATCATTTTTTTGTTGTTTTGTCATGAACTCAAATCGTTCGCTGGCTTTTCCTAATATAACGCAATCGTTTTTATAGTTTTCGTGGAATAATAAATTAACTTTGTAAACAATATCCAATTATCCTTGAGTTTTTGTCCTTTTAATTTCTAACATATGTATAGGTAGATGAATCTTATCTGATGTAATCCTATATAGGTACCTATATAATCGTCGGTATAATTGTCCTTAATTTTTTATGTTCTTTATCAAGGTATATCAAAACGAAACATGAACATGCATGACCTTTGTATAAGTACCTATATATATATGAATAAGTGAAAGAATTCAAATATTTTATTTAATAGATATATGTTTCGTTCCATATGCGCAACTATCGAAATTCTCATTGTAACACGAATACTGAAGAACAATTAGATAACACATCACGAATATTATAATGAAATAATCCATACAAATATGAAATTTAATTATTTTGTTTGCCGTGCATGTACCTATAGTACATATACTTATATTATAGTAGATAATTTAATAAGTACTCATGTGGGCACCGCGCACGTAACACACAAAAGAGGAAATTCAAATGCACGACCAGCAACAAAGTAATTGACCAAAACAAATAAGTTATTCCATCGCGATCACGTTGTGCGTTGTTTGAGTACCTAAGTACAGAGCAAAGAGTAATCACATTCATGGGTATAATTGTTCAACACGAATGAATCACGAACAGTGGTGCGCTTGTTTTATTTCCCTATTTAGATTTAGATTAATATCATCGTTATTATAAATATAAGTAACATAAATTATTCTTACGGCATCAGTTTAATTCTTTCCAAGAACTTTTTTATACAAATAGATTTTTTCTTATAGGTACTTAATTAAGTTGCGATCCATCAAGTTAACAGGATTCCCCCAAACAAGTAACAGCAAGTTGTAGGTATATGTATTAAAATATAGATATTAATTCAAATGTTGAATCGAATTGACACCTTCTATAAATTTTATTAGTATCATCTAGATCAGGGGTTCTCAAAGTCATGAGTCGCGACCCACTGATGGGCCGCAATGAATGCGCACTTGAACTACGTCGCGACATGAACACAGCCCATAATAATTTTCACAAATGGGTCTCGGTCCGCAAAAAGTTTGAGAATCCCTGATCTAAGCAAAGAAGTTGTTCATTGGCAATTTGTTGTATACCTAGTAATAAGTAGATACGTAGTTGCATGAGTAGTAAATTTATATTGTTGACTTGATTGTTGTTATATATATTTATAGTGCGGTGTTCGGTACTGCGATGCTTTTGCTGTTAATCGTATGTTTTGTGTCGTGTTCTAACTTCTGAATTCAGATTCTCGGATCGGATGGTAAATTCAAATTGTAATATGAACAAGTGAAGAGACAAATTGTGTGCTACACTGCGCTATGCACTGTCCGCTGAGTAATACTTATGACAATGTGTATGTGTTGTATATGTGTGTGTGTGTGTGTGTGTGCGTGTGTGTGTGTGTGTGTGTGTATGTTGAATGTTTAGCTAGCTGTTGGTGCGACTGTTGTGTTGAGCAAGTTGAAGTTGGTAGGGCATGCATGACGCGTGACTAATTCGTCTTATGACCGCAATCAGCTGTCGGCGCCACGTTTGGCTTTCACACGATTTACAGACAAGAAACAAGACGAAACTCGCAGACATGAAATAGAAATACATATATACCTATGACGATGACGACTGACGAAGACATGATCAACACATTTAGTTGAATAATAGATAGAATCAGGAGAGTGATCAGTTTTTGTTCATTTTCAAAGATTGCAAGAAAAAAAATAATTTCAAAGCCATAAAGCTTTTAAATTTGTTTCCAAATTTAGAAGTATAGAGCAAAGAGATTGCAAACATTTATCGAAAGAAAATAACTTGAAACCACACATGCACGCACGTATGGTTTTTTACATCCAGTATGTTTTTTTTTGTGTTTAATATACCGGTTGAGTCTTCATTGGTGCTCTTGATGGCAAGGTGTGTACCATTCTTTGGCCAGCCTTTACCTCTTTCTTCTTCAGTGCTATACCTACATACCTATATGTGGATATGTCTCCATATTCGTTTCAGTCTTCTTGTGTGCATTTCTCTATTTTTTCAGGTTTTTTTTTGGTGTGTTTACAATTTTGGGCAAAACCTTTTCTGATGTCCTTTTATATTTTGTAGATAGGTACTTGTAAAATTCTACAAAATTTTGGATAGTATTGTACAAATCTGTCCATGTCAAGTTAGATAAAGAGATCTATTGGTAGCCTAATCTCAGACACGTGACCGACAACAGGCGACACGCTGATACCAGAAAAAATACACGTGTCTTTCTGCGCTATACGCGCCACCCTCAATTCCAATTCCTTGTTTAGTGCCTTCTATTCTGTTATCAATTCCACCCATTCATAGTAAATATATTCCACCCCCATATAGATTATCTTATAAATGTTTTTGAGCCGGATCCTGTCTGGGCCTGGGTATCCTGATGAATCAGGATAAGAATGACTTGATTAGTGATTAGATATCATGTTCCTGTGGAGGTGTGGAGATAAAAGGTATTAGCAATATTAGGATCAATTTACTTCATGGAATAAATTCACTAAAATAAATAAATCCAGAAATTCTCAGTTATAGGTACGCATTTTACTTTTAATCAATTGTTTTAACAGTTGTCTTCGTTTTTATCAAGATCCAGGACTCAGGAGTAAAATTGTTTCACCAAGTATATTTATAGATATTCGCAGGCTATGGAAGGGATATAGGGTTAGGGAGTGCATATTGAAGCCGTTTTGGACGAGTGTCAAATGCAGATAGTGGATAACGGTGACGTTCGTCGCACGGTCCGTGATGTGTTGTGCTGTGCTGTGAAGGCAGGGCAGTGCAGTGCACCCAGTACCCACCACTCGCACGCGTCCCTACAGATTAGCCCCAGTTAGTTCCGCAGTTGAATATCATCGCAGACCAACCATACCCACGCATGTAACAATTCACCCGCGACGCCGGCATGAGCATGAACATTGAACATATGAGCAATGCACAGCACACATCATGTGCAGAAGCATCCAGAAACTGCCACAACGAA
The DNA here is from genome assembly GCA_030264535.1 of Liometoxenus newtonarum. Lineage (NCBI taxonomy): Eukaryota > Metazoa > Arthropoda > Insecta > Coleoptera > Staphylinidae > Liometoxenus > Liometoxenus newtonarum. The sequence continues at coordinate 3,229 of JARJEB010006615.1, forward strand.
ACGCTTTTGAGGGGCAAACGGGGTCGAGTTTAAGAAATATTTCTCAATCGAAAAGAGGAAAATTTTGCACACTTTTCTGATTTTTCAGTCTTATTGCCGTAAATAGTTGTAATAACATGTGTAAGTACTTACAATTAATTATACAACATTTGATTTCGTTTGTTAATTTATAATATCACACAAACACTTGGCTAGGTTATAGCAACTACCTAAGTACATATTACTTTGTCGAAATCACAAGGGAAAACGAAACACGTGTCTGCACGTTGTAGACACGTGACGAACGCACCGTCGTGCTCCGTTCTCTCGGTCTCGTTGCATCACTAAACTTAGAAACAAAACTAAGTTAGATACGACACAGTTAACTACCTATACCCTATATTTTTGGCACGGGTTTGGTGCTAGCCGGACCCATCAGACTGCATGTTTTTCAACGATTTGCTTACAGAAGGATATGCGAAAACATTTAATCGACGGGCCCACATCCTTATCTTGTTATACAAGTAACACGCCGCTTCACGCAAGAGTTACACAATCTTCCTTGCTCTTGCAGAGCCGAACCTCAAACTTGTGCGCTATTCATTTTCATTTATACTCATTTACATATATAACATTCGATATGCGCGTGTCAAAGGAAAACATGCACATGCAAAGAAAAACGAGTCACTATAATATACTCTATATTTTAAAACTTATTAACTTGCTTGAGCTTGAGTACAAAAAATTAGAGGATTTGGACCATAAGACTAAGTATTATAGTTTTAATTATATGTATTTCAAAACGAATTGCTTTAGGTATTAATTATTCTCGAAATAATCATAAACACATGTTGGATTTCGTTTTCATTTTTTTTATGCTTGTATTTTTCCTCAATTCCTAACAATTCTGCAATAACATCTGCCATTATTGCAATCATTTGCTTAATATTGCAATAAAAATTAAGAAAGTTATTGCCATTCAACTATAGGAATAGGAAACACAGTGCGCTAGGGTCTTTTATTTTTTATCAATATCAGTAATATCACATTTTCTTATTTCTCCCGACATTGTCCTGATGCGGGGTTGTCATTTCACTGACTATATCGAGAATTGTTGAACTGTGACTCTGACCGTATGCGGTTCATGGTCATCATGGCTCCAACATACCTATTTTGGGTGCTTTGCTTTTGCTTGTGATGTTCACCCAGTGGAAACACTAATAGGATTTTGGGAAACCGATCTATTATCATAACACTGTAAAGCTGCAACTTATAACATCCCCTCCTAGACATATCAGCTTTTTGAAAGTTTGCCTTTCTCACCTCAACAAAACTGAAACTTTTCCTAGAATTTTTACACGGGTTCGTTGTTCCTGGATTTACACTTATCTATATACTTTCCGGGACTATTGAAACGTAATAGGAGAATTGTTATTAAGAGTGGACAATAAGGTCATCCAAATAGAATTAACAAGATTACATTTTTGCTGTCTCTGCATGCGATGCTTGTATAGGTAGGGGTTGGAGGAAATTTTAAGCTGGCATGCTTCGTGCTCATGTTCATGCAAGATATTCTTTTGCAATGCCAATAATGGGTACCTCCTATACGGTACACAATTATATAAAGAATAACCAAAAAGGCGTTAAAAATACCACACGCAAACAATAAAGAGGGATGAATGGGATCTGAGAACACAACAAACAAACAAACAGATCTCTAGCGATTTTATTTATATTTGTTATTTTGTAGATATATTTGGTTCAGTAGTCTTGCCATGTTGTGCTTTTTCATCCTAAATCGTTATTAGGTATATTCAATCACTGATGCTCATTTGAACTTGAAAATAGACTCCAGGATCGGCTTAGTACAAAGATTAATAGTTTAATATATACCTATATATTAATAAGCGAGTATATAGTGAGAGGAAATGCACTTTCAATTTTTTCAATTAGTTCCAGGCTTTTAAAAAAATATGGATCTTTTGACAAGCCGTCTCTGCAGGGCCGGATTATGCCTATCGTAGGCCCTAGGCACTTAACTGAAATTTTTATTGGTGACCAAAAAAAAAGCTCTCAAGTCTCAAGTAGTAAATGCCATATCCGAGAACGTGGTGACCAAAAAAGAAGCTCTCAAGTCTCAATAATTTTCATCTCATAAGTCTTCGTAGGCCCTACGAAGAAAAGCCCTACGTAGGCCCTAATGGATAGTACGGCCCTGCGTCTCTGCGCCTTGAATTCTGTTGATAGTCGTTCCTCTTTCGTTGTTTGCACGTTGCAATTGTTATGAACTTTACTTTTTTGTTTGCTCTTTTCTTCACTTATTTTTTCTCCTTACCATTCATATTTTATCGAAAGCTATAGTGCAATGCAGCATGATAGATTTGTAGCACAATATTTTGGTTTACTTTAATTCTATTTTGATCAATGAATGATTTTCGGTCCATTCTTTCACCATGATGGGATTAAATGGTTTCGGTTTTAGTTTCACTTCGATTGTGTGCTCATATTTCCAAGGTGTTGAATTGCCCCCTTCTGCTATACCTATTAGACTTACAGGACAAGACAGAAACTGATACCTTTTGCCGGCTTTTTCCTAAAACGTGCGAACCTGAAAAAATACTCCAAAATTTCAAACAGTTTGCAGAAACAAAAGAATAAAAGAAATAGGGATATTCAAAACTCAAAACATTTTCAATTCCATCATCACCTGTAGATTTAGTTGCCGTCAGTGCTATTCCTCTGTATTCCAGTGCTTCTCAAAGTGTGATTCGCGCGTACCTGTCACCACATCACAACTGAAAATTTTACCTCCACCAACATGTTCATGGCTTGAACTGTAAAAGTAGTTTGAGAAGCGGTGCTCTATTCAGTTCCAGCGCCGTAGTAAGAAATTTTTGTCCCATAAGCAAAATTTTCGGAAGGCCCTCCTGGTGTAGTAAGTATTTAATCAAGGAAGAAAAATTTTAGTATTAATAAACATTTGAAATATTTTTTTTCTGTTATGGGCCCGTAAGCACTGCTTTCCCTTGCTTCATAGTATATCTACGCCCTGGTCGCTGTGTTCAGTTTAGGGATTCAGAGAGGCTCACACGGTATTATCCTACCTAGGCACCTATAGGATTATCTTGCCATCATATCTCGTCGCTTCGAAAATCTATCCCTCAGCACATATCTAAAGGAGATTTACCAAATTATGCACCACACTCACCATAAGCGCCGACTTGTAGGTAGCAAGGGACGGGGTGCATAGTGGGTAGCAACTCACATAGGCACACACCCGATATACGTAGGTACACATTCTTTTCGTGAACTGCGTGAAAAGACACCAGGAAGCGGAGTAGAGGGGGAAAGAGATGTCAATGTGCAACGCAAAAAATTTCCAAAAGTCGGCGCCTGTGACAAACGAAACAAACGAAATTTTTACGCAAAATTGTGCCTCAAATTTATATACTTTAAAATAAAATTTGAACCGTCTTTGTTTTTGATGCCGCAGATTTAAAGTAGTAGGTTCTTTCTTGTATAACCCTGGTTGCTCGTCCAAAAAAAAAACTTGGAAAAATCTCTGTACTCCGCGCTGTGCCCCGTATTCATTATTATTTGTATATAATAGTATACTCGCTGGTAATGCTGGCACTGGCAGAGAGAGAGAGAGAGTCGTATAAAACCGGGTGGAAGTGATGATGAGCGGTGAAGGAGTCGTGCCGGTGTGGTATTGTTGATAGCTATCCCCGGTTGCCAGGGAAACGCAGATTAACGGGCCGCGCGCCCGATGTCTATTTTCTACACTCCACATCAAAAACCGGATCCAATCATAGTACACTCTCAGCTACAATACTTGCCATAAGGCTGGATCCACACCTATTTCCACAGGAACATACTACCGCATTAACGAATGAAAAAGTTGAAGTATGCTAACAGAAGATTTCCAATTGAAAATTTATTAAATACATAATTTTTTGAGAACTTAGGTCGGAAATGAATTGAAATATTGGAAAAGTCGAAACTTCAAAATTTAAAAAGAAATCGGGTTTTGGATGATCAGTGTTTTATATTTGGCTTTTTCATTTTGTACAATACCATTTGGAGAAAGTGTAAACCCAGCCTTATGCATATGTTGTGTTCGAGAACGACGCTAGGTGGCCGCGGAGATAGAACCGTCAACGAGGCCGTTTCGCCGGCATGCGATGCATGAGAGCGGAGAGAAACGGGAGAGAATCGAATGAAACGAGGAACGCTTTTGCTTTTTGGATATTCTGTTCTCTCTACTCTAGTCTACTACTACTACAGGTAGTAGCTCCCATGCCATATAGAGCTATATAGTGCGCTCGGTGTGTGAAGGGGGACCGTGAGGTGTAGGACGGCGGTTGGTGTGTGGCGGGTGCCGGGGCGGGCGTTTTCGTGTTGTGTTTCGTTCCGTTCGTTCGTTCGTTCGTTCGCTTTTGTACCATACCCATACATTTTACAAGTATGCACAGTTGGTAACTCTATGGTGGAATATGTACGACTATGCATATAGATTAGCTATTTCGTCGGGGCCGCGCATACGTATACACTTTTTACAATTTTCGGGGCCACTGTTCTGTTCTGTTCTGTTCTGTCCTGATGTTCTCAATTGTTCACAACGCCAGTTCACCGCAACTAGCGTGTTCGAATTTTTTACTTTTTACTTTTTTCAAAGTCAAGAGAGTTTGTGAATGTTTTTTTTTTCATTTTTACCCCGAGTGGAAACTGAAACTGTTTTCCATGAAAGAATTGCAACAATTCAAAATGACAATTGCAAAATTTTCAGAGATATTTAGAATAGACAGAAAAATTCTTCATCCATATATAGGGAATTCCCTTGATAGGTCCTTCAGAAATCCGATGATGTGTCGTTGTCTGCGATGTTGTATTATTAGAAAAACGAAATCACAACTTTTGACCATATGCTACTCTTTTACAGGAACACTCAATGCTCGACAAACAATTCGCCATTATTTCAACGTTTGTACGTTGTGCGTCGACGTGTGTAATCGTCACTCGATCACTTGCTGCGATGACTTGCAAGCTCTCTGATGAGCTAGCCCTAGCGAAACCCAAAGGCGCCCTCTTTTTCTCCATATTTGCACTATAGTGCTATGATTTGTAATTGTTCATATAATACAAGTGCTCGCATCCTCAAATTTTTCTCTTCTCTGTAAATTGAGAGTATATACATTTCCATGTACCATATTTGTAAATATTGCACTGATGTGGAGATAATACTCGGGGGAGTATTCCAAACTGGCAGCCCCTTAAGGGTTAAAGATAAAAAATGTAAAATGTAAACGATACAACATTTAACGTTTTTGAAAAGAGTATATAGGCTTAGGGAACTAGACCATGCTCAATGCAAGCAAGAGACTTGCGAAGACCAATTGCGACCACATGTTCGAATTTAAAATATGTTGAATCTTTGAAAGGCACTATGAAGAGGAGTGCGCGTACCACATTTTGTTTCCGCGTTCCCTGTTTCTTCCAAATGCTCTTGTTAGATATAATTTTTATATCTCATTAGAATTTTAAATCCAGGTTTGGACCTAATAAAACAGTTTTGGTAAGTAGGTACCTGTATGTATGGTATTTTAAATTTGTTATCAGCACCAGTAGAAGAAATGAACATTTGGCGGTCACACAGTGACAAACTTGTCACTTTTCCGCACAGTTTCTTATCGAATTTGCTATGACATGTGTCTGTGTCAGTGTCAAGGTAGTTTGTGTTAAAATCATTTTAGATATAAATATTTTATTAATGTTCCGATGGAAAAATCTGGCTAGGGTAGGGGTCGGCAGACTTTTCAGTGAGAAGAGCCATGTTGTGAAGTAAACATGGTAACGAAGATATCAGAGAGCCAATTTTTATTTAAGACTTAGTTAAAATAGTAACCTTTCATCGATTTTGAAGGCTTTTTTATGTCCGAAGTTATGTCTGAAGAGCCGCAAACGCGTATGCAAAGAGCCGCATGCCGCTCCCGAGCCGCGGGCTAGGGGAAAAGCAGTGTACCTAACGCGCTTGGAAAACATTCACTTTCACATTAGCGCGATGTGAAGGACTCGACTTCGTCTCGTGCACTTCAAATTATCGCGCTTGTGAGAAACTTACTTTCCAAACTTGTAAGGTAAACTAGTATTTGAATCTCTTCCTTTTTCTATATCTATAGTCACCTTATATCCCATCAGCACATTTATTTGGTTAATATTAGCTATAGTTTAATAGTTGAGTTCATTTTTTATGCAACATTGTATTATATAGATATGTGGTTGATCCCTGCGGAGTCCCCAGCGTGCAACGGGATGTCTCCCTGCCCTGCCACCCTGTCCTGATGATCGTCAGTATCTCGTGCCCATGCACATGCCCGTTTGACTGAACATGTATTATGCGTGTAAATGTTTTCAGCACCCTTTACAAACATATACCTACTAACATACAACAATACACTATTTACCATCTTAACTATACAGGGTCCCCAAAATAGTGAAATTATAGATCATTGTATTTAGAGCCAGAACAATACCTATACCTACCTACATTGCTATTCTAAAAACAATAGTAGTGGACGCACTTTTGTTCCCCGTTCTGCGAATAAGTTTTCATTTTTATAGGTATAATTTGGTAAAATCTCTCCGAATTTAGATTTTCTTTATTGGAATATCCAGTATATGAAAATATTTATACGAGCATGTGCGACGAGTTTAGCGTTTTATGTTCAAGGGCGAATTGTGAGGGCACCACCTTTTCATTACGGTATTCTCGCGGGTGCCATTCGCATAATGTTATGTGTTCACTCTGATATGTTCACGAGATTGTCGTAACGTCAAAGTGCTCTGCGATTCTGAATCACTGATGCCATATCAGACCTGGACCAGTCTGTGCGGACCTGGACCAGTCTGTGCGCTATGCTAAAGGAACACATGTGTACTTAAGGGTCTCTCCTCAACATCATCATTCTTGTACATATTTCCAACATTATTCCAAATCTAAAAGTCTCCTCAGGGACTTTTTCCATAAGGATCTAACCTAACATA
>JARJEB010006620.1:0-10885 GCA_030264535.1 Liometoxenus newtonarum
TTGTGTAAATTTGTTTAAATTTGAGTAAATTTGCGTTAATTTGTGTAAATTTGTGTAAATTTGTGTAAATTTGAGTAAATTTGCGTAAATTTGTGTAAATTTGAGTAAATTTGTGTAAATTTGTGTAAATTTGCGTAAATTTGCGTAAATTTGTTTAAATTTGTGTAAATTTGTATAAATTTGTGTAAATTTGTGTAAATTTGAGTAAATTTGTGTAAATTTGAGTAAATTTGAGTAAATTTGAGTAAATTTGTGTAAATTTGTGTAAATTTGTGCAAATTTGTATAAATTTGTGTAAATTTGTGTAAATTTGTGTAAATTTGTGTAAATTTGTGTAAATTTGTATAAATTTGTGTAAATTTGTGTAAATTTTTGTAAATTTGTGTAAATTTTTGTAAAAGTGTGTAAATTTGGGTAAATTTGTGTAAATTTGTATAAATTTGTGTAAACTTGTGTAAATTTGTGTAAATTGGTGTAAATTTGAGTAAATTTGCGTAAATTTGTGTAAATTTGTGTAAATTTGATTAAATATGTGTAAATTCGTTTAAATTTGTGTAAATTTGTATAAATTTGTGTAAATTTGTGTAAATTTGTTTAAATTTGTGTAAATTTGTGTAAATTTGTATAAATCTGTGTAAATTTGTGTAAATTTTTGTAAATTTAAGTAAATTTATGTAAATTTGAGTAAATTTGAGTAAATTTGTGTAAATTTGTGTAAATTTGTGTAAATTTTTGTAAATTTGTGTAAATTTGTGTAAATTTGTGTAATTTTTCGTAAATTTGTGTAAATTTGTGTAAAATTGTGTAGATTTGTGTAAATTTGTGTAAGTTTGTGCAAATTTGTGTAAATTTGTGTAAATTTATGTAAATTTGTGTAAATTTGTGTAAGTTTGTGCTAGTTTGTGTAAATTTGTGTAAATTTGTGTAAATTTGTGTTAATTTGTGAAAATTTGTGAAAATTTGTGTAAATTTGTGTAAATTTGTGTAAGTTTGTGAAAATTTGTGTAAATTTGTGTAAATTTGTGTAAATTTGTGTAAATTTGGGTACATTTGTGTAGATTTGTGTAAATTTGTGTAAATTTGTATAAATTTGTGTAAATTTGTGTAAATTTGTGTAAATTTGTGTAAATTTGTGTAAATTTGTGTAAATTTGTGTAAATTTATGTAATTGTGTAAATTTGTGTAATTCTGTGTAAATTTATGTAAATTTATGTAAATTTGTGTAAATTTGTGTAAATTTGTGTAATTGTGCAAATTTGTGTAATTCTGTAAATTTGTGTAAATTTGTATTAATTTGTGTAAATTTGTGTAAATTTATGTAATTGTGTAAATTTGTGTAAATTTATGTAAATTTGTGTAAATTTGAAAGTCATACTGCAGTATAAAAATTAAATTTTGTCGTCGCGGATAAAGTATGGTATTCAATTCGCGCATATAGGCTATTATACGCTCGGGCCATTACTCGCTACGTAAACTCGCCCTCGCGTATAATAGCCTCTATATGCGCTCATTCAATAATATACTATAATCGTATAGGGATCGGCTATATGTACTTTACAAAGTCGGGACTTTATTTTATGACTTAAAATGTTTAAATTTTATAGACACCACATCATCTCGGTCCGTACTTTATTGCACAAAAACGTACAATATTTGCTTTTTGGACAGGCCATTAAATGCAACTTTGGGGACCGAGCCGGCAAAATGTGTATGGACAATAATAGCCATAAAATATCTAAGCAAATAGGCTAAAGATCCATGTCACAAAGGCAACGTCGGGACCGAGATTGAATAATAGACAACCGGGCAATTTATAAAATATTTGCTTCTTGAAAGTCTTCAAGTCGGTCCCTACTATAATTTTAAATGTTGCAGTAATTACTGGGACCGAGCTTGTCAAATGGCTGGGACCGAGATGGGAAAATGTGTTTGCGTAAAAGCCACAAAATAAGCTTTTTGAGATCTGAGTCCCCATTCCTAAAATAAAACTTTGGGGACCGAGCTTGATAAATGATAGGGACCGAGCCGGCAAAATGTGTTAGCGCAAAAGTCATAAAATACGCTTTTTGGGGTACTGAGTCGGTAAATAGGCTACGCTGTCATGAAATGCAACTTCGGGACCGAGTTTGAAAATGGACTGGACGACGACTATGAGGCAGTAGTTTCCGAATTCGTAATTTGCCATTTTTATAACGAGCTGTGAAGTCATATTGTATATATTTATCGTAAGAAAAAACGTACCTATATTTCTTTTTTTTTCATTTTCAAATCCGTAATTCTCTTTCTTTTGTTATATTTACAGCGACCCAAGATGTTGTGTTGAGTTTCATTGTTTTTGCTTTATTATCATAGAGTAGAAATGCTTTCAAAGCTGGAAACATAAATGCATGAATGTGAATGTGAACTAAATCGGTTTATAGTTAAAATTGTTAAACTGTTAAACGGTTACAACTAAAAAAATCAAAAGGCAAACACGTCCGTAAGTATTCTATCAACGTCGCCCCCAGTCGCCCAGTCACAATATGCACCCAACTGTTGTTTGTTGTTGCAAACAGCAAGATGGAACTTTGCTCATCTAGGTCGGTTCGCTCGTCTTACCTCCTCACTTCACTTCACATCACTTTCAGTTGTCAGTCGAATTACTCGAATACTCGAATCCAGGCACGTAGCCAGGAATTTTGTTTGGTCGAGGCTGAGGTGAAAAAAATTTAACAACGTCACACTTTTTCTTTCAGGTACATTCAGTTTTTCTGAATTTTAGGGCATTACGGGGGCGGGGGGGGTTAGCCTCTAAGCCCCCTCTCTGGCTACATCCTGCTCGACTCGTATGTTTTCAATGCAATAACCAATACACTTTTGCTTTTCAACTAACGAACGTCCAATGCATGCATATAGTTATAGATTCGTGGGTGGAGATTCCAAGAGTGATATCGATGTCCGTTTGATGATGATTTTGGTATTTTCGATGATGGTTTTTTTGAATAAACACAATCAAGAAGAAATAATGGCCTTTTATTAAACCTGACAAGTGAAACAATATGGCGGGCGATTCACAGAGGGCTATGGTCGGAATTGTTCGGGTTTTTTCGAGATTTTAGATCATATAGATAAGTTGGATCGCGGTCACTTCAAATTTGTTAAATCTTGTGTTGAACTTTAAATGATCTACTACGACTATACGCGATCAATGTTATTATAAATTGCAGTGATTTATGAAAATTCATAAATCACGTGTGATTTAAAGGTACCATTAATCACTCAAAAAATGCTAATAATGACCATATAACTAAATAGCTGTAGAAAACAAAATGTTTTAATCAGAATCAGGGGCGTACGCAGGAATTTTTTCTTCGGACATTTGGGGGTGTGTTCGAACACGCTAATTCCTATGCGTCGGCTTCAGGTTCTAGCAATTCAAATAAAAACTTCATTTACAATGTCTGCACATCTAAAAACAACAAAAAAATCTATGAAAGTTTCTATAACGTTTTTCTATTCCAAAATTTGCTAATCTTCTATTTTGAAATTCGTTAATATTGTATTCTAATAATAAATATACTTATTGAAGTAAAAAAAGCGTATTGGATGAGATGAAAGTTCAATGTATCAGAAAGTTTTAATGAAATTCTAAACTTTACCCAACTGAATATCATCATTCATCGGGGGGAACATACCTACACAATTATTAATATATAAGGCTTGTTCCAACAATGCATCAAACTAGTTCCGAACTGTACGACGCATGCGCAGTTTTAAAAAAGCAGCGTTTTTTTAAACTGCTCATGCGTCGGACAGTTCCGAACTAGTTTGCTACTTTGTTGGAACAAACCTATAATGTTTAATTTCGTGGTGATTCGTGATAATTTTTTTTAATGAAGCGCATACATAAGGACTGCTTATACAATACCCTAAATGTCATAAACTTTGGTTATGTGTTATAATAAATTATTCTATTCACAAAATGGAATCGGCAAGGAAAAGTTTTTCGAAAAACGACTAGAACTCGGAGTCGGACTAGAATAACGGTACCTAACCTAAAAAGTTTTGTCTCTGTCAAAATGACGTTTCTATCATCCATGTTGACTTATGCAGTTTTCGATTTATTGTATACACTCAGGCAGTTTTTTGCACTGAGTGCAGGTCTGAGTATTCGACTTATAATCTGATGTTGCCCTACGGGAATGTCTAATGTTCGACATATCCAGTGCATGCACTCCGTGCAGTCGAACATTGCACTGAGTGCAATCAAGTCTGCTTCATCTCTAGTAGAGACGGTTTTAAGTTCAGAGCAGATCGTTTTATAGGTTAATATAGGTTGTAATATTTATTGAAATGTCAAGGTCAAATTATCTTGGTTGCAATTCCACCATGAATCATACTTAAGACCAGCATGTGAGGTAGAAGTTTCGGTTAAAATACTATTGCATGATCGGTTTGGTTGAACTGTGCCAGTGCAGAAAATGCCCTTTTCCAAATCCACTTATCTCCACTCGCCGAGTGCCAATGCAGTTCTGCCCGAGTGCTGCATACAAGTCGGAAACGTCATTCATTTACCCAGTAAATAAATTGCCTGATTGGTCAATTTCATTGACGTGTCTTGAAATAATAGTATATTATTATATGAGCGATTATGACAGCCATTGCACACGCAGATAACGTTTGGGCCCACGAGCCGCAAGGCGAGTGGCGCAATTCATCTGAGTGAGCAATGGCCATAATCGCGAATATAATAGGTACTATGCTTTTTCTACACCTTGCACTATTTTTAACACAAAATGCAAATTGTGATTTGTCGATGAAGCAACAAATGAGCACTAACTGACAAGTGAAACAATATAGCGGGCGATTCACATCGAGCTATGGTCGGAATTCTTCGGGTTCTTTCGAGATTTTAGATCATATAGATAAGTTGGATCGGTCTCTTCATATTTATTAAATCTTGTTGAACTTTAAATGATCTTCGAAAATACGCGATCAATGTTATGAAATTGACAGAATTTCTCGGGTTCCTTCGAGATCTTAGATCATATAGATAAGCTGGATCGATCACTTCAAATTTGTTAAATCTTGTTGAACTTTAATACGCGATCAATGTTATTTAATTGCAGTGATTTCTGAAAATCCATAACTCACGGTAGTGAGTTAGGAAAATCCATAATTCACGGTAGTGAGTAATGAAAATCCATAACTCACGGTAGGGAGTTATAGGTACCATTAATCACTCGAAAAAGGCTAATAATGACCAGATAACTAAATAGGTGTAGAAAAAAGATTTTCATTGTTTTTTTTTTTGATAAACAAATATACTTGTAATCGACATATTCAATAACACAATTACTTAAATTCGTCGTTACGTTACGTCGTTACGATTACCTAAGTGAAGATCGAAAATATTATTTAAATAGTATCACTAAGCTGTTCATGTGCAACTACAACTTTCGATTGTCTCGTCACTTTGTATACAATCATAGACGCTAAACTTAAAAACGTACACAATAGAGTAACGTAAAAAATAAACCGAAACCACCAATCATTTACCAATCCGGTATCGTCCATTTTTGCGCACCACCAAACCAAACACATAATAAAGTTTTCGCTAAACACCAACGTAAAATATCCGTTGTAGATAAATCGCGCACATTTAAATTGTTTTTTGAATTCGATGATGCAGAACAAGTAAATCACTCCGACGAAGATGAAAAACACTGCTTTCGTACGTCGAACGACATACGCTTTCGCATCGTACAACAAAAATGCGACGCACAAAATAAAATGACTCGATAATAACCAAATAATATCTTTGGGGAAAAAGTAGGCGAACGTTGATATCGCCAAAAAACGCGCCAACAAAAAGGTAAACCACCAAAAGAATGATAGTAATTTCCCAGCTAAATCGTCTTCCGGTAGGGCGTAGATTAGTCGAATTGGATTCGGAAAGTCGACTTCGTCCACATTTTCATCATCGTTTTTCGATGCTGGTGCTCGTTTTGGTTCCAAATAGTAAACACTACTCGACAGACTGCCGGAATCGGCAAGCATTGCTTCGTTTTCCCGTTGTTCTTCAATATGCTTCATGACATTCCGGTAATTTTCTTTCGTACAGTAAATGATGCCGGTTGCAGGTAGTAATAGTTGAGCATCGAGGCATTCATTGTATTTGTACGGTTTGTACCATGGATAGGATTTGCCGCCGACTTTTTGCGTTTTGAAGCGTTGATATTGCATTGTTGTTGCTGCCATTGTTGCTATGTTGAACACTAAACTGGCAACTTGCATATCAACTGAAAGGAAACGATACAGAGTTATTAACGGACTAAAATTAAAAGTAAAAAAACTGAAAAAGACATAACCTATAAATAAAAAATAAAATGGGCGTATTCAGTGGAGGGATATGGGGGTTAGACACCCCCCCCCGCCCTTCGCTCTTTCAAATACATTGCAAACACAAACTTTAAAAATAACATTTTTTTTGCAAAAACAGTAAATACGGGGGATGACCCCCCCCCCCCTCCCCCCCTCTCCCTGTCCTGTATACGCCACTGACTGGTACTTGCCATTTTGATTTGAAGTAAAACTGACATGTTTATTGATTTTAAAAATACATTGCCTAGCAACGATCTTAAAACAACGAAAATTGTCTAACGAAATCGAATTGTGGCATTCTATTTGGCCAAAAGAGCTAAGAGCTACTAATGGAGATGTTCCATGTCCCCCGGATGACCTATTTGACCTTCTACTTGAACAGCTGATGCGGACCACTATGCCGTACAATTAGACATGCTAATATTACGTCACAAACGTCAAAATATTGATCGTGGAGGAAAAACATTAGGCTGGCGTATCTGAGATCTGCTATACGCCAATATGGCATTGCGGCAAATGCGTCGCATAACCAATAATGTGTTTAGCCAGCCTTAGACTCATGTTTTCATCCACGAGGGTCACGTGTTTTAGAATGTCTAATTGGAACACCTCTGCACATCCAAGGTTCCAGTTGTGTTCGTTCGAGTTCGTATTTTCGTTTGCGTTCACAACGAGAACACAAACTCGAACGAAGGCAATTGAAGGCTTGACGGTGCAAAGGTGTTCCTTTTATCTCCTACAGTGGTCCGGACCAGCTGCATAAAGTTAGCTCCGTGACGTCATTGTGATGAAACGTGGAACATCTCCATTGCTGTACCGAAACTGCTCTACTACATGTTCGATTTGTTTGGTGGGAGCTGTTTCGGAACTGCTAATTTATTCCTCCCCCCTCGAACCCCTCAAATACTACATTTTTGTAGGGGCAGTTCAGATTTTTTAACTGCTCTCGCATACGTGAGGCACAAATTTGTTAAAATGACTTTCTTTGAAATATTGTGGCAAAATATAATGACTCCGTTTTTGAATCACATTTTTGGATGACTGACAAAATTCTACATGTTTCAGGACTTTTGACAGATGACATTTGTCTTCAGCTCACGAGCTGTTCCTGAACTGAGGTCGGAGCGATTACAAGGCAACTAAAATGAGTTACTCTGGAGTTGTTCAAAAGACAAAACGAACATCTCAAACAGGTACATACGTTTTTAAGCAAAAAATCTGTAGCTATTTGATAAAATCTAATAAAAACTGGCAAAATGGATGTTTCCTTACTTGTTTGTTTGTCTAAATTTTTAACGTTGCGCATCAAAATATGCAATTGCAATAAAATTTGTGGAATTGTGTGCAAATAGCCTTTGAGAAAGAAGTAAAATTCAATGGAACGTGGAGCACTGGAGTTGCGTAAACATTCCTCTCGATCTTCTTCGGTGGTGGCTCGATATCCTTCTATTGCCCAAAATATTTTTTCTGCATATCTAAAAATAAACAATTGTTACAATCTTAACAGTTTAACAGGCAACTAAGCATTCAAGAATGTAAAACAACAAAATACTTTTCATGAACAGTATTTTAAAATAATTATCAACGAAACTACAAAACATACAGAACTACACGATAAATAAATAAATATGAAAATCATCGCATATGCAAAATATAAACATTGGTTTTGGTTGTACTATTAAAAATGTAAATCAAAATGGATGTTATTAGTTACGTTTTTTTTTTACTGCTTGTGGGTTATATTATTTTCGTGTACTTTTAGGGTAGTTTCGATTTATCGAACACTCTGGATCACTTCCGATCATGTAATATTAAAATAATTCAAAAATTGGGTATTCGTGTCCAAGTTTTGCACGCTTTTATTAGTAAAAGTCGAACGTACCCCAAAATTTCTACGATGGATTTTGACATAAATATAAATACTGTTTCTGTTTCCATAGTAACGAGGAGGTAAGCAAATATTATTATAACCTTAAAGCAATTGCCTAGGGTTATAAATAAGCGCACAACGTCAGAGATTAACAATTGTTCTGTTCGATTTATCGAAGAGTCTGGAGTAGAAGATAAAGATCTTCAAACATTGAGCATTCGTGTTCATGTTTTGCTCGTTTCTGTTAGTAAAAGTGGAACGTACCCCAAAATATCTACGATGGATTTTGATATAAATATAAATACTGTTTCCATAGTAACGGGACGGTAAACAAATATTATTATAACCTTAAAGCTATTCCCTAGGGTTATAAATAAGCACACAACGTCAGAGATTAACAATTGTGCTGTTCGATTTATCGAAGAGTCTGGAGCTCTTCTGATCTTCAAACTCATGTTTTGCTCGCTTTTATTAGTAAAAGTGGAACGTACCCCAAAATTTCTACAATGGGTTTTGACATAAATATAAATACAGTTTCCATAGTAACGAGACGGTGAACAAATATTATTATAACCTTAAAGCAATTGCCTAGGGTTATAAATAAGCACACAACGTCAGAGATTAACAATTGTTCTGTTCGATTTATCGAAGAGTCTGGAGCCCTTCTGATCTTCAAACTCATGTTTTGCTCGCTCTTATTAGAAAAATTGGAATGTACTCCAAAATTGTACGATGGATTTTGAGATAAACATAAATACAGTTTCCATAGTAACGAGACGGTAAACAAATATTATTATAACCTTAAAGCTATTACCTTGTTAATAGACACACAAACGTCAGAGTTTAACATTTGTGTAATTTTATATTTATTCTTCAATTGTTTTGATACTAAAACTTACCTCCACATGCTCCATACAGGAAACAACATATGCTGCAACAACTTCACCGACAGCCATTTCATATTGGGCCAAGTGCAGTCATCGTAATCAGGCCACATCTCCAAAGAAGAAATCGTCAATACAAAACACCCGAGGACCGGCAAATACATGAAAAACAATGTCAACCCGCCCCATATTCGATCCTCTTCCACGTAGTGACGATGTACGAGAACAAAATCGCAGGCGATATGAAAAATATACATTACACAACCGCATATCGCCGGGATGAGGTAGTTAAAACAGGCGTTTTGTTTTGAATTCAGTTCGTAACCCAAGACTGTTAATCGCACGATGGCTGGGAGATGTTTCAAGGGCCTTTCAATTACTTTCCGCTGATGGTTCTCCATTTCCTGGTAGGTAGGTATTTAATTTCTTTTTGTTTTGTTTTGTTGCACACTTTTTATCCGTTTATTTTCACATGGTGATCCAAATAACTAATAATAACGTTATCACCTCACCTCATAGACACAGCCTATCAGTTGCTATCAGGAAATTAAACAATCAAAATTATCAATAAATGAACATGAACACACATATATCCGTTTTAGATTATTATGAGTTAGATGATGAAAGATGTTTGTTATATTAATTTATTATCCAAAGTTATTCATTCTCATTTGTTTCCAGAAAACTGAAAATAACTTTGATATTGAATTAAAAGTAATCCTTATATTTTTCAAACGTAATTAGTTGTGTAAGTGTTGGTGTTCTAAAAGTTACGTTTTTATGTTTTGGTGTGTTCTGACATGCATCACAACATAACTTTTATTCTTTTTATGTTTTATTAATAACTATTTAATTTTTATTTGTTATTTATCTTCTTGTATAGAGCACAACGTCGTCGTCATAATTGTATCCATGCATGAAACAAAATAATTTCCAAATTCACTTTCGCTATAAAAATCACATCAAATTTTAGGTACTTACTTACTTCTTTTAACTTATTGCTTCCGTGCTTCCGGTAAAACTTTTTCCGGCACATTTAACATGTTTAATTTATTTTCCTTTACTTTCCGTTTGGTTCGGTTCGGTTCAGTGAAATTTTCTGTGTTCATTTTGCTTTGACTCATCCACTCTTATCTTTATCTATTCACTAAACTTATAAACGCGATGATGATGTGATGATACATTGTACTGTGAATAGAAATTTCTATTGGCACTTGAAGTCTGTTTCATTTTAAATTTGTAGATTTGTACCTGCTCACTGCTCAGGGCATAACGATGTGTGTTGTGTTGTAAAACTAAGTATATATAAAATTCAATGAAACTGTGTAATAAGTCATGCTGTGTTTGCACACTGTCGACTTACTTAACTATCGCAATCAGTTCTACAGGTAAATACCAGAACACAATCGCAGTTGTGACTATAATTGAGATTACCGTATCTACCGTGCGATTATTTTACCGTCGAACATAGCATGTGCTATGTTCCTATGTACGATGGTAAAATAAACGAGTCAAACGCATGGCAACGGGGATTTGTTTTGCTAAAGACACACCGACGGACTTGGACAATGTCTTGTACTGACGGAAGGTATTAGCCTTTCAGGATATTTAATGGAAAATAAATCGCGAACAGTCCGCAGACTATTATTTCGTGCGTACAGACAGACGGACATAGAGTGGAGATGACAATGTATTGTACTGACGGAAGGTTACAGGATATTTTATGGAAAATAAATCGCGAACAGTCCGCAGACTATTATTTCGTGCG
>JARJEB010006621.1:0-10137 GCA_030264535.1 Liometoxenus newtonarum
AATCAATATTTAGCGAGTTGGACGTTTTGGCCTACGAGTAAAGGTGTCTTCTTTACCAACCGATTTTGTTTCTTTTTACTCCAGGTTCAATCGGGAGGAATAGCTGTCCAGATACCAAGTTTCAGTCCGATACGATGCTTGGTTTGCCCGCAATTTTGTACACACACATACATCAGCCCAAAAAGCCGATTTTCGACCTGGGGTCGACGGATCTCCACGAATTAGGGAAAAATATGACTTTAATTTTTTTCATGATCACCTTACTTTCTTATGCCTACATACCTTCGGTATGTGGCCAGAAAGTAAAAATAATTGTATTGCACAACAATAAATCAGGAAACAACAACAAAAAGTGGATTTTTTTGACTTAATTCATGAAATCAGGGGCAAAAAACCGGAAATTACTTCGATTACCACATGTTCAAACTATTCAGGGCTGGTTGTTAATGATAAGGAGAAACATGAAAATGTAATTGATAAACCAACACAGAATTTTGCATTCTATTCATTAAATTGTTGAATGTTCGTGGATACATACGAAAATGCATTTGGATTATAGATATTCACCACTTCAGAATTTTCTTCTTGCTCTGAATCACTATCATTAATCATTCTCAAAACATTTCCAGGAATTAGAAAATTATTTGGGTTTATTTTTCAATTTGTACTAAGTTATGTATGGTACGACGACATTTGGGTTATCATAAACCTCAGGCCCTCAGGGTTAAAAAGGTTGCAAATCTGTACGCACTTCTGGGTTCCTATGGAGTATGCGCACAGAAATGGCGTGCGATGGCACAAAAATCGCATGGACTGCACAGCAGGAGCCCGTTCAGAAAGTACTCTCTCGAGGTAGAGCGATTTTTGGCGAGTAATTCGGTTTTTAGTCCTGAGATCGCACTCTTTACTCAAGGGTTTCTGTACGGATTCGAGCGTCACATCGCGAGCGAATAACTTAACCTAGTACTAAAAACATTTTACGAGACCATCCCGATACATTTTCATGAAGTTTCCGAACAGGTTTCATAATGAACAACAACCTTGATAAGAATATGTTAATAGGAGTCATTACGCTTTTAATGGCTTGGAAACATGTACTTTCCGATTATTTAGCACAATCACCATTAGAATCTGATGAAGATGAAACATTGATGGTAATTGTGACATTAAATCCTAGGAAAAAGTGCGTCCCGCCATTCCCAATTCATTCCAACCAGAATTCCAACTTCTTTCCACTTTTATGTTTGGTAATTCGGTTGCTTCCGGCTTTTTGGAGTGAGTTTAGCACAATTTCCCAATTACTCTCAAAATAACCAGTTCAGACTGGGTAAGCTGGAGCGCGTTCTTGAGTGTCTGCTCCGCACATTCCGAACGATGAAGACTGCATTCTTGAAAATGCGCTCCCATATATTCCGAACGCTTTTGGTCGCTCTAGAACGCGCTCTTGCATCGAGAGCGAACTTCCTGAACGCCCCCCACTGGTATTAGTTGGTTTGAAGTGTCGCAGCGACACGTTTTAGTTCTGTGAACGCTGCTTTATACGTCCATTATTTCCGAGATAATTTCATAAAGATCTGGATAAACATTTCATATTCTATTTATATAGGTTAGGTTTTAAACAAAAATACTGTGAACCCTATTTTAGAGAATAATTACGAGAATAATTATTAAAATTCTAAAACAGTATCAAAGAAAATATTACACAATTAAAATCACAAACCGGAATTCGCAATAATGGCAGAAAAGAAATGTAAAAATAAATATTTACTTAGAAGGTACCTTAATTTTACAATACAATAACAGGAGCTAGAACTGAGGTTTGAGCGTTTCCAGGTATTTAGATGATGTAAATTTCCACATGTGTATAAGGCGACGCCGATCAAATTCACTTGGTGCAAATGGAACAGACACGCGTATTGCTTCTATACAAAATCCCAGAACACTATTTAATATGTCTTCTGATTTACTTGCCTTTATAAGAAATGCAACACAACATTGCAATTATGTAAAACAAGCACTTAGTGAAGAAGTTGATACATTTTTTGAAACCCCCACCGATGGAATTGCCTCTCTGCAATCATTGGAAAGCAATTGGTCGATATGGAAACAAAATTTTATATTAATTGGCAAGGACATAGAGATATTACTTGAGAAGTATGCCAATGGAGTTAGTTTGGATGATGAAGCTATGCCCAGTGCCTCAGTTAGTAATTTTGGTAAAGATGATGACGATGTTGATTCAATACCAGAGTTTTCTTCTCAACTTTTACAAGAAATGATAAACACTCTCAATGTCGATCAGAAGCTGGATGAACCAAACCATGATTGTGAGGATGGGAGAAGGAAAAAGAACTTGACCAAACTAAGTTTGGTCAAAAGTGAACCACTTCATAGTCGAAGCGGGAGTCAGGAATCAAGTCGGGAATCAAGTATTTTAGCTGATCTTCAAGTACATGGAATAAGTAAGTTCAATATTTTAATGATTTTAAATGTTTTGAGTTTTTGCACATTAAATAATAAGCTGCTATGCCTAATCCTCCCCGAAAAAACATATGATATTAATTGATATTAATTGTTTGTGATGATCTTCCAGACGACACTTCCAAAGACAATGATTTGGATAGTCACGTTCGATCCTCAGACACTGTTGTATTGTTTCCGAATACAAATCTTCCGAAGGAGGCGGAGCCGCCTTTAGAAGGTCTTAATACTGCACAATTATTGAGTTTGATTCCTAATGACGAAGGTGACTCTTCTGATTCATTGAATTTGCACTTGTAAGTAACTAATATTTACTAAGTATACAAATAAATTACTATACTGTTCAAAGTTCAAACTGAATTAAAATAAATATGGCAACATTATAAGATAACTCTGAGTAACTCACATGTCGAAAAGTTTGGGGTACAAATGGTGATGATTAATTTCCGGGCATTTATTGTTTGGACTTTGATTCCATTAAGTGTCTAACGATTAATAAATGTCCGGACATTTTAAGCCATTAATCATCAGACATTTTTCGAATTAATGTCATTTTGGGACATTTTAAATTAAATGTTTCTTATAAAAATTCCAAATTGTAAAATGAAACTTTTGACATGTTTGAATCTTGAAACGTACAAATAAGACTAACATTATTTTCGTTTTTTAAAGTGTGAATAGATTTGCGATTAAAAAAATACATAAGCATAAATTTATTTTTTGCGATTTTATTGTAAATTTATGTGATTCATGCAGATCCAGCATTACATCTGGAATGTCATATGATACAGACTCTTCCTACAAGGATAACAAACGAAAACCAAAAAAGATATTGCCAAAATCTCGTAGCAATGTCGATGAGATAATGGAACATCCGTTTGATAAATGTTTTGTAAAGATATCAAAAAAGGAGAAACAAATGTGTGATGATCTTTCTAAACACCGGTACGTAAAGCAGTTTAAGTTTTGTAATAAAATTTGAAAAATAATGTTTCAGTAGAAATTATCGTATAAAACGTGCCAAGCGACACACCAAAACATCTTCCAGTTCAAGCTCGAGTTCAAGTATTTCGGACAATTCACATATATCAAGATGGGCACGCAAGAATGCACAAAGACGACGTGTAATTTTTTCAGATGACGATGATGATAATAATGATGATTCAACATGCACCAAATCAGCATCGTCATCACGATCATCTGCAAGTTCAAGATCTTCGCACGATGAAGATAAATACGAATCGTCTTTTTTTGGATCAGATTTGACTGAGGATGAATTTAATTGGAGCGTTGCTGGTGATAGTGATATTCTAAACAGAATTACCGATATTGATGAATCAAATAGTGATTACGATAATTTATGCCAGGACAACAAAGAAATAAGAACAAGTCCCAGAAAGAAAAATGGTGAAAGTTCAAAAGGAGAGAAAGTATGTATGCAGGGTCATGAATGCAGCACATTATTTTCTGTTTTGTTTAATCGTTTAATCTGCCTTCTTATTGTCGTTTAATATTGTTAGAATGATGATCCAGAGGCGGCATGGCGTCGTGATCCGTTGTTAACTGGGAGTTTGTATGATAGACTATTTCAAACAGAAAGGCAACCTTCAAAAACCCCGCTATCAAAATTTTCTTTGAAAAGACCAATCACGTTGGAAGAATCTGATGACTCCGACGGAGATGTTCAATTGTAAATATAAATTTAGTCTTGTTGGTTGTACAGTTTCAAATTACGCATTGTTAATTTGAGCCAGTACATGTATTATTTTCAGTGTTTCGTCAATAAAAAGGAAGTTTGCGGCGCTTCCATCGCGAACTGAGAATAAGTTAGATGTAGATTTAAGCAGTCCAGCAAAGAAGGGGCGGCGTAATATAAAAGAAATTATATCTGAGGAAAATTTAACCGAAGCAACCCAAAGAGCCAAGTTTGCTGAACAACAGCGCATTGTGCGGCTAAAGGAAAAACAAAACAGTTTTCACCAATTGTCGCAAACTTTGCCGGGGGTTTCAGTTGAAGATGATTTGATTTTGGATGCGTGTGAAGATAACCTGGTGGTTGTACATCGTAGTCTTACAAAGAAATTGAAGGAACATCAAAAGTGCGGTGTTCGATTTATGTGGGATAATTGTTATGAAAGTGTAAAACGGCTTAATGAAGATTCTGGATCTGGATGCATTTTGGCTCATTGTATGGGTCTTGGAAAAACATTACAAGTAAAACTCTTAATTTTTTTATATATTACACTTAAGTGCTTTTAAATAATTGACATCTACTTGCCTATGAACTCTGGAGAATGTGGTCTGAATAACTCGAAGGTCCAGAAATAGGCAATTTAAATTTGTGAATTACTCACTGCCAGGTAGATAAATGTTCATATTCAGTTGGCTGTATTCGTGTTGGACGCTTAGGTGCTCATTGGCGCTTATAAGCGCTTGAAACATATTCGCTTTCGAGAAGTGAGCGCTCAGAATACAAAGCGAACGACAAAAAATAGTGCTTTAAGCGCGTAAAGCGTCTAAGCGTCCAATACGAATACATCCTTAGTTGGCTGTGATTTTATCTATTGTACGTAGTCTGGAGCTAGGGCAACAGATATCTAAATATTAATATTTTATTAAAATATCTATCATTTAAACTAATCAACATTTATATATTTAGGTGATAACATTAATTCACACATTATTCCAACATCCAGTAACAAATACTAGGAAAGTACTTGTTATATGTCCTCTATCGACTGTATTAAATTGGAAGAACGAATTCAGAATGGCAATGCGTTTGATAAAGGACCCAAGTGCAGAAATAAACGTATATTGTTTCAAGTAAGTGGTTGTTAGTTGTTATACAAAACTTTTATTAATACCAATAAGTCAGGTGGCCAATTATGCGACTATAATCTAAACTAAACTAGAAGAATGTAATTGAATCCATTTGTTTTACAGTCGACAGCAAACACAAACTGAAGATCGTTGCGGTACAGTCGCTTCTTGGCATAAGACTGGAGGAGTTCTATTAATAGGATATGAAGCATTTATTGTTATCGTACAACGCGGCATTGAATTTATGAACGAAGCCCTAGTCAAGCCAGGACCGGATTTGGTCGTTTGCGATGAGGGTCATCTGCTCAAAAATGGGAAATCCAATCGGAATCAAGTTATATCTAAAATTGCTACGAACAGACGCATTATTTTGACTGGTACACCTATGCAAAATAATTTGGAAGAATGTATGGATTTTTTTATTGTTTGGTTTGGTTTGCAGTACAGTTATAAACTTCTAATCACACCCACAAGCAGGTTTATAACTATACTACCAGCAAATTACTTTGTTCTGTATGTAGAAAATGTTTGATGAAATGTTTCCCTCTGTTACAGATTATTATATGGTAGCATTTGTGAAACCACAGTTTTTGGGTACATATAAAGAATACAGGAATCGATTCATAAATCCTATTAATAATGGGCAATATGAAAACTCGAGTCATTACGATATACAAGTGATGAAAAAACGCAGTCATGTTCTGCACAAAATGACTAAAGGCTTTATACAGGTATACCACTATATTAATTTAATATCCAGTGATGGCATTTGCACCGGGTGCAATGATTGAATGCATCAATTGGGTGCATTCGTTGCTATCGTTTGCACCCATTTATGCGTTCGACTACTCTGAGTAGTACACAACTACTTTGAGCAGGTGTTTTTTTGCACCGGTGCAATTCTGCTTGCAATCACTTGAAATACACAGTGATGAACGGCACATATTGCGTTTACGAAAGTACTCTCTACTCTACTTCCGCGCCGCAAGTCAAATATTAATTACTCTCTGGTACTCAATAGTGAAATTTTCAAAACGTAGAAAACTTATAGCAAAAGCAGGAAAGTGTAAAGTCAAACAAAGTGGAAACCTGTAGAAGGCTGCTATTAGTTTTCTACATTTTCAAATTGCCAACAAGGGAGCGTTAAAACATTAGTTCCAAAACGAAATACACGCGAATTTTGAAAATTATGCACTTAAAAAATTAAATGTCTCGACATTTATTCCAATAAATGTCAGGACATTTGTGGAAGTTGCTTCAAATTAATGAAAATTAATTTGTGACCTTGAGCTTTTGTATCTGATTGTGATTACAAACTCACACATCGGACATTTATGATTTATGAAAGTGTCCAAAATGGAAACTTTCCATTTCCATCGCTTCAACTCTACTTAAAATCTTACCTTTAGCTCTTCTATTCTCTGCATAGCTGACTTTTGTATGCTTTTCAAAGTTGAAAGCAATGAATGGTTCGCAACAATCGGTGCATGGTGTATTTTCAGTAGAAACATAACAACCTTAAGCACCAATTCGATGAAATCACCACTTTCTATTAAGCTGGGGAGATACTGAATTAAGTCACACACTGATGAGAAGGGTACGATGAGAAGTGCCTCTTCCATATCGCTGCAAAGAGAAAATTGCAAATATTTCAACCAGGGGCGTATTCAGGGGCGGTATGGGTGTTAGACCCCCCATTCGTTCTTTCAAATACGTATACATTACAAACACAAACTTTAAAAATAACAATTTTTTGCAAAAATAATAAATACGGGGGGGAAGAACCCCCCATGGCCCGGTCCTGTATACGCACTGATTTCAACTTGAAGGAAATTTACAATTTTCGTAGTAAACGTTATTTTGTAGCGAAATAAAATTGTATACCTTGGCCGTATTCGTTTTAAAGTTTCCAATATAAAATCATCGATTGTTGTTGCATTGTACGCCTGCATGATTAACGGTGGTGCTGGAGGTGGTAATGTTTGCGAGGTAGCAGCTTGAAGGGAGGCGTGTTCGGCCAATTGCTCTTTGTATTGTACGCAAACATCTAAGCATTCTAATATACTCTCAGCCTAAAAAACATTGCTATCAAACTTGATATACTAAAAGGTGTGCTGTATGTTTCTATATTTCACTTACAGCTTTTTCACTTCCAATCGTCTTCTTCGAAGGCATACGTTTACCAGGTTGTCCGGGTATAACCGACTCGACACCAGTGGCGAGTCCATCACGCTGTTCCCGTTCCACTTCTTCTTCATCTTGTAGCACCAAACGCTGATCAGTTTTCTCATATAAACGCAAAACGCGATCAGCACCACAGGAAACAACAAATTGTCCATTCGGACTTACACTTAAACTCCATGCTTCACCAATGTGTCCCTAAAATTAACAATTTTCTTTTCTGATTTTGTAAAAGAAATAATTTCTTACTTGTAACGTTATTATTTTATTGTACGTGTCACCATCCCATTCTTTAACTTTGCCATCCTTGCCGCAAGTGAAAAAGTAATGTGTTCTTGGTACAAACTGTAAAGCAGTCACCGAATCGTCATGAGCAAAAATACTCTTGTGACAGTCACCGAAATCCATTCCCCATATTTTTACGTTTCGATCAGCTGAACCCGTTGCTATAAGCGTTGAATCCGATGAAATATCCATGCAAAGCACTGGCAATTTGTGTCCGTACAACGATAAATAAAACTAAGAAATACAAAATGCAATTTTAGAACCAAAAAAAAATATACTTCAAGTTGCGTTACAAATACCTTAAAAGTATCGATAAAGAACATCTTTACGGTGCTGTCCAATAATCCGACGGCCAAAAACTTTCTATTCGACGAAATTCGAACGCACAATACGGTTTCTTCCAGTTTCAACGTCCGAGTGTGGATTAAAGATAGTACTTTCGCTTTGGATTCGGATTTTTCATCGACGATGAGTTCAAACTGCCAAAACTTGACGGTTTTATCACCTCCACCAGTAACTACGCCTCTCTGCAAACAAAAACACACACACACACACAAAATTTGAGTAAACGAACTTCAAAAATGTGTGATATTTAAAACCATACCAAATCAGGTTGTAAACACATTGTCCACAACTCTTGACTATGCGCTGGTATCTCCTCGAGAACATCACCAGCGGCAATATCCAGAATCATCAGTCGGCCATCTTTCAGTCCGGCGAGCACGTGTCTGTCGCCGGGGACGAATATTGTGCACAAAACATATCCACAGTCAACGGTGCGAAGGCTTATTTGCGTCGGACGGTTCCACATTTTGATCGATTCATTGCTGCCGCTGACAATGGCAAGATTATCACTGCTGAAACTTACAGCGCGCACTTCCCCGTGATGGCCATGCATTGCAACACTTCGCAAACAACGAGGTTCGACATCTTTAAGCAACGTCTGCACACTGTACAATTCGATCGTATTATTTGCTAAGACAACCGTCACGCGGAGTTCGCCCCCATTCCCAAGCACCATGTGCAGAGATTTAGGCTTATGCGAAGGTTTAATTGATGAAAGTCTTTTAACTTCGTCACTTAAACTTAGAATTTGGTTTTGTTGATCGGCTGTAAGTGGTTCAGTAGCCCTACAAAAAAAAAAAATGTACAAAAAATGTGTTCGTTGCACAGTAAAGTGAACTTACTTTTTTCGTTCACTTTTCAGTCGCTTCTTCAAACGATTTGTCGCTTCGTCCACGGAAAGAAAGCTGAACAGCTCAATTTGATTATCGGTGCCGTGACAACCGATAATTTGCCCCGTAATATCGGCAAACATTGTTAATACGCGACCTCTTCCCGAACGTAGTAATGAACCCGCTTTGAAACATTGCAAAGCATACTGAAAGAAAACAAAATTGTATTCAGAAAATGAATCAATTGCTGTTTTTGCGATACTGCAAGAGAACTGTATGTAATTGATTGAAAACGTAACCAATGTGACTCACACCGGAATCGTCTTCGTTCTCTTCGAGTGAAGCACCCATTAAGCCGGTCGTAATAGTTCCCATAGTAATTTCTCCAGCATCCACATTTCGTTCTTTCAATGTCCACACGCGCAATTCCGCATCGCCGCTAGCAGAGACCAGAAACTGATCGTCTCGCATCAAACAGATCGACCATACTTCAGTCCTATGCGACGCCAATGTCCGAAAACAGTGGTGCGTGTCCAAATCCCAGAATTTGATGAACGTATCTTTACTGCTGCTGATTAAATACGGTTGATTTATCATGAACTGCACCTGTGTGATTGGACCTTTGTGTCCGCTTAATCGACACATGCCATTTTCTGCCACTGTGTCCCATATAATAATATCAGTGTCCTAATGAACAAAAGAAAAAAAGAAAATCGATCACCTTAGAAATTAATTGTGACTTGTTACGAAAGTTTTATGTTTTTCTGAGTGTTTTTCAATATCTTTTGTTAAAATACGTGTATTGGGTTGCAAACTTTTCAACTTGTAAAAATACCTTTGATCCTGAAGCCAATATATGCCCAAAACTATCATAACTTAAACTTCTTACGAAAGTTTTATGTTTTTCCGAGTGTTTTTCAATATCTTTTGTTAAAATACGTGTATTGGGTTGCAAACTTTTCAACTTGTAAAAATACCTTTGACCCTGAAGCCAATATATGCCCAAAACTAGCATAACTTAAACTTCTTACGAAAGTTTTATGTTTTTCTGAGTGTTTTTCAATATCTTTTGTTAAAATATGTGTATTGGGTTGCAAACTTTTCAACTTGTAAAAATACCTTTGACCCTGCAGCCAATATATGCCCAAAACTATCATAACTTAAACTTCTTACGAAAGTTTTATGTTTTTCTGAG
>JARJEB010006635.1:0-12075 GCA_030264535.1 Liometoxenus newtonarum
GATTAAATGAACTAAATTTGAGTTGGCAAGGAGTTAACAATTCTGTGTTCGAATTGTATGACAAAATAAGTGCGTTCGAGAGAAAATTGCAATTGATGCAACAGCAAATTGAAAAACAAAATGTTAACATGTTTCCTTCGCTCAGTAACTTTATCGAAGAAAATAATTTGTCTATAAAAGACGATGTGATGAGCGACATTAGAAAACATCTAACATTAACTTTTGAATGTTTTCAAAATTATTTTCGTGAAGATCTCACAGCTCAAAATTGGATTCGAAATCCTTTCGCATTCACAACGGGGGTTCCAGACGATGTGATTGCAAAGGAGTCTTTTATAGACCTTAGCAGTGACGGTGGATTGAAATTAAGGTTTCAGAGCTCCAACCTATTAACTTTTTGGCTATCTATTCGTGAAGAATACCCAGAAGTTTCTTGCCAAGCAGTGAAATTTTTAATGCCATTTTCGGCAATGACTGCGATGAAAACGAAATATAGAGCTTTGCTGGACATTGAATCGGATCTTAGCTTTAAACTGACAAACATTGAGCCCGATATTACTTCTTTAGTTAATAATAAACAGGCCCAACCTTCTCACTAATTATATATATTTTAAAGTGATTATTATATTTAATGTATATGTTTAGCAATAAAAATATAGTTACTTGTCTTTATTACAAATGTTTTCCATTGCGTTTTATTCCCCATTTCAAAATTTTTGGTCTACCGGTACGCCATCAACCTTCTTATAGCACCGTACCTGTACCTTGGTACGGTGCTATAAAAAGGTTGGGAACCCCTGCTCTAGAAGAAACGTTAAAGGCAAATCTTGCAAGAAATTGAAAACTAATTCGGAGATTATATAGATACTTTTATGCTACAATCAATATTTAGCAAGTTGTACGTTTTGGCCTACGAGTAAAGGTGTCTTCTTTACCAGCCGATTTTGTTTATTTTTACTCCAGGTTCAATCGGAATAGCTGGCCAGATGCCAAATTTGAGGCCGATACGATGCTTGGTTTTCCCGCAATTTTGTACACACACAACAGACACACAAACAAACCCACACACACAAACACACACACACACACACATCTGGCCAAAAAGCCGATTTTCGACCTGGGGTCAACGGATCTCCACGAATCAAGGAAAAATAAGACTTTAATTTTTTGCATGATCACCTTACTTTCCTATACCTGCATACCTTCGGTATGTGGCCGGAAAGTAAAAAACAAATGTATAGAGCAAGATAAGTCGGCAGGCCGAACATACGGATTTACATGTGAAAATAGTCAATTTCTTTTCCAAAATTAATTTAGTGAAAAAATAAAAAACAAAAGTTTTTCTATATATGTAGGTGAGTCAGTTTTCAGATAAATTCTTATGAATCACAGATCCCCATGCATCTATGTCCGAAAGTGGTTTTTGAATCCCACTCAACCGAAGTATTAAATGAACACGAGTTTCCGCTTCGTTCGCATAACGCAGGAATCCCGAGAGAATCCTGTCTCGCTAGTATACACCGAACTTTTAATTGACATTCTGCATACTCTTAAAGTAAGACACGGAGCAATATTTAGTAAAAGAGTCTAGCAATTGGCCTTAACTTGAAGGTTCATACCTAGAATTTCGAATATAATTTCCCTAGGTGTTTTCAATTCCGTACAAGTTTTCTTGAAATATCCTTTCAACTGTAACACTTTTATCAATTATAACTATACCATTTAGTCGGTATTTATTTTATACCTAGTTAATACTTACATCTTTAATTGGTTGCTCAGGATTATAAGAGTAAGCAGTACTATCAGCAGTCAAAATAGGCAAAACAAGTGGATTCAATGGATCAGCCAAGATCCCAGTGCCTTGGAACAACATTGGATACAATGTCCTCTTGTCACCAGTAATAATTTCAGCATCAATTAGATTCTCAACGCCAGCAACAATCTTGGTATGTTGCCCTTCATCATTGAGATCGTAATTTAAGTGATCAATCACGTGAGCACCATCTTCATCCACTTCAAAGCCACATTCGGAAGCGACTTCTCTTAATGCATAACCGGTGTTGCTGTTGCCCGCAAGCAAAACATTGCCACCATTATCAATAAACTTGATAATTGCGTCAGAGCTCAATTGGCCACCGAATTCTTCAACCGATGGGGCAAAAATGATAATGTTGTCGTAGATAAATTCACCATACTTTGAAATGTGCAATGAGGCATCATCAGCTAACTTGTACGTTAAAGAATATCCTATTTCTAAATAAGAAAACACATTCAGAATTAATGTAATAAAACACTTGCTTTATTTATAAATCATAAGCGGTGGATGTGGCGGTATCATTGAAGTAACCTCAAAGATGTTCGTATTTGAATACAAACCAATGCAGACTTACCTTGCAAACCTTTGAAGAATAGTGAATGGGTTTCTTTTACAACTTGATTATCTAAAAGTACTAAGGTATTCCGTTGTGCATTTGTGTAAGCAAGTAATGAAATTATTGCAATAATTATTAACCGCATCTTGATTTTCTTTGACACACGTCACAATACACATCAACTCAACCAACTCAACACAACAAAAAAGAAAACGTCTGCAGCTAGACGTCTAGACTCTAGAAGTAGAAGCTAAAACCAATCAAGCACGGCCACGGGGCACGGAAAGCTTAACACGATTGCCCAATGTTGGCCCAATGATTGCCAACTGTCAGAGCATCTATGCATGTAAAGGCTGCATTCGGCTATTAAGGGTGCGTTCGTAAAGTCTCTGCAGGAGCGCGTTCAGTAAGTTCGCTTTAGTCTCGAGAGCGCACTCTGCACTCAAGGGTTTCTGAACAGATTCGAGCGTAGTATGGAGCATAACATCAAAATTTCCCATCGCGAGCGAATACTTAACCTAATACTAAAAACATTTTACGAGACCATCCCGATACATTTTCACGAAGTTTCCGAGCAGGCTTCATAATGAAAAATAACCATGATAAGAATATATTAATAGGAGTCATTTAATGGCTTGCGTACATGATTTAGTACAATCACCATTAGAATCACCTGATGAAGATGAAACATTGATGGTAATTGTGAAATTCTGACATTAAATCCTAGGAAAAAAGTGCGCCCCGTCATTCTCAATTCATTCCAACCAGAATTCCAACTTGTTCCAAACCTAACTTTTATGTTTGATAATTCGGTTTGTTTCTTCGGTCTTTTTGGAGTGAGTTTAGCACACATGCTTAATTACTCTCAAAATAACCAGTCCATACTGGGTATGCGGGAGCGCGCTCTTGAGTGTTTACTCCGCACATTCTGAACGATCAAGACTACACTCTTCGGAGTGCGCTCCCACATATTCTGAACGCTTTTGGTCTCTCTAGAGAGCGCTCTTGCATAGAGTGCGTAGTTCCTGAACGGCCTCCCTGAATATGCGATAGAGAGAGAGCGCGGTTAGCAGAGATGTTAGAGACATTCATTGCAATGCATTGGAATACGGGATTACGCATCTAGCCTTATTCTTAATCTGAGCCAAAAAGAGTGAATGGAGGTCTGTTTTTATATGTATAAAAAACCCACTCCAACACCACTCCAGGTGGGCGTTCAGGAAGTGTGCTCTCGATGCAAGAGCGCGCTCTAGAGCGAGCAAATGCGTTCAGAATATGTGGGAGCGCACTCCCAAGAGTGTAGTCTTGATCGTTCAGAATGTGCGGAGTTAACACTCAAGAGCGCGCTCCCGCTTACCCAGTCTGAACTGGTTATTTTGAGAGTAATTTGGAAATTGTGCTAAACTCACTCCAAAAGACCGAAGAAATCGAATTACCAAACATAAAAGTTAGGTTAGAGTTAAAAGACTACATCTTTACAAGCCATTAAAAGCATAACGACTCCTACTAACATGTTCTTATCAAGATTGTTGTTCATTATGAAGCCTGCTCGGAAACCTCATGAAAATGTCTCGGGATGGTCTCCTCGCGATGCGAAATGTAATTCTGATGTTATGCTCCGAACTACGCTCGAATCCGTTCAGAAATCCTTGAGTGCAGAGTACGCTCTCGGGACTAAAAACCGAATTACTCTCCAAACATTGCTCCACCTCGTGAGCGTACTTCCTGAACGGGCTCCAGCTCCACTCCTGTCTGATCAGACCAGTGAGTTTAATATAAATAGAGAGGCCCGGTAACGAAGCTAATACAAAAATGCATAGAAACTAACACACCTGGCGGTCCATACGGGCAATTCAAATTTGTTGCCAGATAAGCTATGCAACCCAGTACGCGTACATCGAACCGTATGGTCAAAATCAAATGTATTTAAAATCTAACCTTAAAATTATCGTTATCACTCGAGACGTGTTTACTCCGCACATTCTGAACGATCAAGACTGCACTCTAGGTCTAGGGAGTGAGCTCCCACATATTCTGAGCGCATTTGGTCGCTCTAGAGCGCATTCTTGCATCGAGTGAGTACGTCCTGAACCATGCTGAACGGCCCCTTGCTTATGAGTTCCTCTCGGAGCGATTCGGCGGCATCAGTCAGCCTTCATAAGGGGGTCGTTCAGAAATTCACGGGGTAGAGGTAAAAGTTATACTTCTCCGTTCAGAAATAGAGATAAAAGTTACCCAGGCAAAAGTTACCCTAGTTCAGAAAGGCAAATGTTCTACCCCACGTTACCCAAATGCGCCCTGCTATACGAGTGCGGGAAGATTAACCCAAGCATGCGCATTTCATAATGTAACATTTTTGTTAATAATTGTTACTAATACCTATTTTAAGATTTAACTTTGTAATCAAATGTGATTCTATATTTTTTATATTTTTTTTCGTTTCAAATTGGTTTCTATCTATCTATATGATCAAATGTGTTAAATTCATAAATTAGTTTTAAATATATTGATACACGGTTTAATTTAAAAATCTTTACAATACAGTTATTTAGCATTTGAAAATAATTCTTTATATCTTCAATATTCCTCTACTTTGATTAGGTGTCCGACTATTATTAAATTCATCTCCGCCATCTGCATTTTACCCAGAAAAATTACCCCATCCGTTCAGAAAGAAGGTTTACCCGACATCAGCTGATCGTACTCTTACTCTACCCCTACACTAACCATTACACTCATTCTGAACGACTCCAAGGGGTTGTCCAAATACAAATCGGAACCCTGGAATGACTGTAAAAACTAAACTTTTTTTTGTTAACGCATAACTTAAATGAGAATAAAAATTAAAAGGGCGTATATTTGACATATTTGCGGTGTCAAGATTGGCAAGTTAACAGGATGTCATTGCTGTCAGTGTCAGATGTAAACAGTAAACACTAATAAAAGTATGGCGTCAAGTGTGTGTGCTCCTATACGGTGCAGTAGTGAAGATTCAAACGACTTAAGTGATCATGAGTGTTATGCTACAACTCCAAATATAAAATCTAAAAGTAATCAAACCGATATGAGTTTCATAAACAAACTTGTTCACCGACAGGTATGGAATATTATTTTAATACATTTTTATTTATTACGGCTACTTTAATTATAAGTGATAATGATAAGTCATTGATTGATTATAAAATGAAATAATGATTTCTGCAAATGTTTTAGATATTGGGGAAATTCTCAAATGAAACACATACTAAATCTAAGACTGAACCTCCCTTCAAGAATGTTCATCCCAAAAATACATTTTTGTTGAATGAATTATTTGATTTGTCAGAACCACATTGCGTGTAAGTATCTTTTAGTGTTATACTGAGTTTTATTTACATAGAATCATGATGGACGAAACAATCAGAGATCAGACTGCAGTGTTCTGCAAACTATGTCCTGGGGTTCCAGGCAACCTCTTCAGGGGTACCACGAGTCAATGCTAAAATTCGAAACAAAATTTGAAGAAAACAATGTCTATGTAAAGTTTTTTACGTATAAGATTCCGTAAAAATATTATCTTAAAAAAAGGGTTCCACGGGATGACAAGTTTGATGAACAATGCTGGATCCGAGGCTGGATCATCATTATCTCTTGGCTCATTTCATTTGCTTATTAATGAAGCAAGCCTATAACTAATTTGAATATTTTAGGAGTCATTATTATATGGGATTCACAATTTGTGGTCAGTACTTTATAAGTTTCAAAGAGAATGTTGATGATATATTAGCGTTGAGTCCAATGATAAGTTACGAACTGTATCTTTGGAGATTTGTGCCTGGCAGACGATTTGCTTTTCACAGTCGGCATAAAATTTTTAAATTGCTCAAACATGGCGAGTTGGATGAGATTACATTCATGCAATACCCGACTGATACTTACAAATTGTATTGTTATGGAGTTGTGTAAGTGGTGAAGGCCAACAAATATTAATCATTTTAAAGATTGTCCAACATGAGTTATTTGTTGCTTCCCAAAGTTGAAAATTTTAATTCAGTACTTGAGTTTCATTTCTTAAATATGTATCAGTATATTCATGTTTGGTTTAAAATTAAAGTAAACCGAGTTTTTCGACACTAATTAATGTTACAGTTCGCTGGAAAATGCTAGAAAAATAACTAATAAGGGAGTTTAAGTATGTCTACCGGGGAAACAAAACTATTTCTTCCGTTCTCAAAAACTACATGTCATTAATAATTTTGTCAAAAAAGGAACAAGTTCGGATAAAGTAACAAAAAGGGGTCATTATTTATAGCTGACAATGCCAGTTTGAGATTTAAGCCAAATATAGTCCAAATAATTCGAAAAATAAATTTAGTCGTTTTGCCAATTTAACCGACCTTGCAGCTCCCCCGTAACCATGTTGGACTTTGAAATGAGCCTCTGAACATATAATCGTAATTGTTAATTACCGTTTTAGGAACAATTTGACTCCAACTATGGCTTATTTGACAATTTTAACACTGCCTATAAGTGATAATTGTAAATTCTGTAATGAAAATATTAGACAAATTGATGGTAAGGATAACTTGAAACTCTGTCCTGAAATTGGAATATTTATTGATTTTTCTTTGCATTGTAGATTCCTTATCCAAAGGATGGTGTTTGGCCCATGGTTTTATGCTACATTACATGTTTACAATGTCTCATCCAACACCAAAATTGGACGCGATCGTGTCATTAGCTTACCCAGATTATTTTGTGATCAACACTGGTTATTACATCCACATATTAAATACCTCTTGTTACAAGCCGACCTTGCCCATGATGCCTTTTGTACAAATAACAACGAATGTTGAGGAATTGCCACTAAAACAGTTCCAAAGCGTTGACACACTTTCCGAAGTATCCGAAGCCAGCGATAATTTCAGCGCCAATAGTATTGTTGAAGCAATCCTTGAAGATTTCCGTGATGACGATTTGCTTGACGCTGGTGATGGGACAAAACCATTTCATGAACTGAATATAAGCTGCGAACCTTTGAATGGCACAGGTAAAAGTTATCATACTGCGTTGGTTCATAACAGCATTGTGGATCCACGCCTGAAGCGATTACAAGGTAAAGAATACACCTTCTCAGTACCGCAAACATCGAACACACAAAAAGAAAAACAAAAAATCGACAGGAAAAATGCAGAAAAAGCGTATGAGTTTACCGAAGAGAATGAAAAGTGTGAAAAGTTAAGCAGCTTCAGAAAGAAACGACTTGCTGATAAGAAATACGAATTTTCAGAAGACAATTCGGAGAATATAGTTCCTTTCTACTCGTTGCGCAAGGAAAGGCGCTATTTGTTTAAGTCAAGAACGATCAGGTCTCCTGAGTTTAGTGGATTGTTTTTGAGTCCACGGTCGAATGGCATTAGATCTCCAATGCAATCACCTAATGCACGCCATGGCCAGTTCAGTCCAGCTGGTAGAAATATCTATTGTCCGGCATTGCGGCATTCTCCGCATCATTCCAAGTCGCCTATTAGTCCTCGCGACTACCGCAGGTTTAATGTTTATTCGCCTAGTTTAGATGGCGATTGTACGGACTATGATTCCAAATATGTTCTCCGGCAAATTAATAACTTACCAGATAGTAATTCTAAGTTGAATCTACCAACAGGACTACTTATTGTTGACTCCAAAAAAGACGAATCAAACAAATGGATTAAAAAAGTTGTGCGACGATTTTCCAATGGGGATTTTGAAAATAGTTCGTTAGTATCCGGACAGAGTAGAGGTACTATAACAATATCATTGGTTGCGTTATATGTTTAATCGTGTAATCGTTTACAGATGACTACAATATGCCAATTGAAATACCAATTTTAGTTCAAACGTTAGCAGATCAACATTTAGACATTGTTCCCGAATTCAAAGCTGATTTGGTAACCGAAACACAACTTATGGTCACTCAACGTTCGTTTGATTGCGAACAATTCGTGCAAAGCAGGGCGCAACGTTTGTGCACGGAACATCATCTAGATTTTCTTCATTGCGAAGACTATGATATCGAATTATTACACGTACTATGATTTTTATTTATTTTGTTACCATTCATATGACTTTCTGTTTATGTTGTAGATATGTCCGTTGGAAGGGTTCATTATTTGTAAATCTGTGATAAAAATCCGCACTTTGAACCTGCTCGAACAAACTACAAATGTAAAGCCGCATACTTATGTGGCGCAATGCCTTTTCACGTGGAATATTCAAAGCAATGCTTTTGAATTGATCGAACCATCGGAACAAGTCAGATTTCATTTGCACACTGCCAATAATAACACACCCAAATTGGAATTGGAAATGCCTCGAATTAATTCGCGGCAAGTGCATGTTATGAACCGCGACATGAACAAAACGTTAGATAGTATTAGGGATTACAACAATCGATATGAAATCCGTATCGGTCCGTATCCATGTATTTTCTTTCTTTCACCGCGTTTGTCCGTGGATTCGGATGATCCTATTGACATTGATGACATTCTTAGTACTGCGTCCTCCATCTAAAACTATCTTTAAGTTACATAACTTCTAGCTAAGTTGAGCAGATAAATAAAGAGCATAATCTTCATTCTTTACTGTACTTTGTAAATTGCGAACCAAGCGAACAACGTAAAATCGGACGAAAAATACAATAAATACAATAATACATATAATACAAAATACATATAATACAAAAATACAATAAATACACTTTCACAAATCCGTTTTACGAAGGTAAAACGAAGCAACGGTAACTGTTGATATGTTCTGCTACCTTAATTTGCTTCGCTCGGTACAAGATCAACGCAATTATGCACTAAAAAGAACAAAATTGGACTGATTAAT
Source organism: Liometoxenus newtonarum (assembly GCA_030264535.1). Taxonomy (NCBI): domain Eukaryota; kingdom Metazoa; phylum Arthropoda; class Insecta; order Coleoptera; family Staphylinidae; genus Liometoxenus; species Liometoxenus newtonarum. The sequence goes on from JARJEB010006635.1 coordinate 9,225, forward strand.
CGAACCAAGGTAATAATTTTCAAGATTTTTAATTGCCACTGTCACTATTAATTCAACATTTGTAATGCTAATATTCAATTAATAAATTCAAGCCATCACTTACTTAATTGTAAGTTTGTTGACCTCAAATTTAAAGCAAACGCCAACCTAACAAAGAAAACACAAAAACGGAATAAAAATAACTTAATCACCAAACTTTTGCAAAAAAATAAATATACGATTTGCGGCGTTTTCACAATTTCAGATGGAAAATCTCAGAGAGTTTAATAAATATATATCCATAGAGAGGCCCGGAGCGCTGAATGTTGTGTTAGTTGGGGCACCATATTGGTCTCCAAAATGCGTTTCCAGTAGTTCTCGACCAGTGGTTTCATATATGATTCACGATGGATTCACCAGACGGTTCGCTATTGTCTATGTAGAAATTACATAGGCAACTAATTTGAGCCTCTCTACGGATATACATTAGTAGCTTTCCTTTTGAAGTGCATGTCGCCCTAGAGTCCCTCCGAATATACCACGCCTCAAAAGGAACAGGAGCAGAGTGCGACCCAACGGTCTAGGCTTGTGGTACCATGGCGGACCGTCTTTAGAATTTTTAGAAGTCAAAATTGTGGCTATGTTTTATTTTGACTCATTTGACTTTGTTTTTGATCTCGTTTTTTAAGCCATTTGTGAATTCTGACAAAGAAAAAACTTGGGGCTTCTGAAGGGAGAGTCAGCGTTTGAACGAGTAGCACAACTGAGTAAAAGGAACACACACATTAGGCTACTCTGGGTGGCTTGGGGTACCCAACCAGTCAAAAGGAAAGCGACTATTATGAAACTCCATGGGCAATTCCCTTAAAAATCCGTAGCCATTTTTACAAAATTTCAGGTCAAAAATACAAAAACATAAAAAATAGAGATTTAACTTAACAATAATAAATAAATATACCACTTGTATTTTCAAGTGGATAATCCCCGTAAATTAAACTAAATGAATAGATACTAGAAACATTAGAAATAGACATTATTATATAAGTATTGTTGAATCGTCCATTGTGTCTTTGCTTTCACCTACGTTTTTATTTCCGTTAACAGTAAAATTCAAAGCCCAAAAATCTGAAATTTCAAAGATTCATGCTGAGATATATTCACAGAAGAAAAATTAGTGTGATATGAGTTTCAAACAGTATTGATAATACTGAACTTGTGAAAGTTTCTTTTAATACCTGAATATGTTTGGTCTGGTTCTTTCAAAACAATTGGTTTACGATGTTTAGGACACGGACTCCTTCTTGCATCACAAAATTTACATCTTTGTTTTTCACAAGCTGCTTGGTACCTAAAGATTAAAATTTAAAACTTAGTCACAGTTCACAAATATTTTTTTCGATTGAAATAATTTATATTAGTTGATTGAAAAGTAATGAGAAATGGCCCAAATATGCTTTAGAAACAAGCAAGGCATTGGATGAGGCGTTTTAATTGCTCTTCTAAGGTCTTCTTTCTCTTAACCGAATTAGTACCGATAAAATTGGAGGAAATTCAATGTTCTCATTTATTTTCGATCACGCGATATTTTAATTGAAACATACGTGCTTTGTATTTCAGTCTCATTTTGTTGTTCCTGGTTATGTTGATTTACACCCTCAACCATTTTAATCACATCGTCAACAGAAATCATACTGTCACCTTGAGAATTGCTCATTTCTGCGTCATTTTCTTTCAATTGTATAATTTTTGTTTGCAATGTATTTGTCACCTTCTCTTTATGTGAAATATTTACCACCTCTTCTTTCTGGGACATATTTACCTCACTTTTATGCCTAGTACGCTGACACGCCTCATTGTTGAACAATTGTGTTATTGTTATCATATTTTCTGATTGTTTGCCTGGTTTTTGTGCAAACAATTTTTTCTTTGCTGTTCTTTTGGGAGGTATTTTAATTGCTTTTCCAATTTCGGGGGTTGCTAATATAATATCATCCAGGTTTCTCTTTGATATACTTGGCATATTTGCATTCATACTTTTTTTAAGCTCTTTACTTTTAATTTTATGCAAATAACGTTTCTTCTTTATCTTGGGACTACATTTTTCTGGACTTGACATGATCAGTTCGTCCGACAAAATATTTTGATTTAGATTAACATCAGGTGATGAAACATTAAATAGATCAGGGCTATCTTTTGGCAACAACATAGGGATAGGTTCTTCCTTTGTTACTGTGCTCGATGGCTTTAGATTCTTTATCGATGTCCTAAATTTTGGCTTTGCAAAAATTTGAGCGATTGGTTCGCTCTCCTTTGCTTTAATTTCTTGAATTTGCATTCCAAATGTTTTGTATTCATTTTGTAAATAATTCCTTGTTGCTAGAATGTAAATATTGATTTATGATTAAATATTATTTGCCAATTGAATTTGAAAATGTTACTAACTTAGAACTTCTTTATCAAAGGCATGTAGGAGCATTGCAATTTTTCGCAATTCTTTGCATTCGCCCGAACACATAGCACCCATTTCTTTTGTAAACATTGATTTCCACTCAACATACGCATTCATCTTGAATAAAAATGAGTTTTTTTTTAAATTTAAACTATCGTTTAACTAGATAACCGTTTCCAGGCCACCAAATGCGACGACACTAACCTAAAAGAAACACAGGCGGTGTGAAGTTATCACTCCAATTAGGTTGTCTAGAATGCTGTCAAGGTCCTTTAAATATTCTCACTGAAGGTAAAACAAACTTATACTTCCATCCTTACACTCAGAATTACATGTAAGTTTATGTGGCTGAACGTATCTAGACAACAAATCTGCGCTAACTCTTATCTTACCTAATTGTGTTTTCCGGTTCTTTTAGTAATA
>JARJEB010006637.1:0-17458 GCA_030264535.1 Liometoxenus newtonarum
TGAAAAAGAAGTCCCTAGCCTAGTAGTCTCAAGCTTGCTCGAGTAGCAGAAAGCTTGAAACGTAGGTAGAAGAAAAACATGTGGTCAGCAAATTGTAAGAAAATATTGTAAGCAAGAAATGAAGAGAAAGTTGGAAGTGCATTGTGCATTGTAAATGTTGGGACACAGTCCCTACAGGATAAAGATTTTTTATAAATATTTATTTTTTAAACATAATTAAAGATTAATGAGACCCAATTCAAATGTTTTGTTGTGTATACTGATGTGCTCAATCACTTTAAATTTCACAATAACTTTGTTAAGGAATTGAAGGAAGAATATTTACATTCACGTTTCGAAAGCATTCATTCCAAAGCCTTAATTAAATTTAATTAAATAAAATCCTGATTAATTACGTCAATCTAATGCAAGTTGAAGCATATGCATTACGCAGTATTTCCTAAATGTATAGGGGACGAGATTAATTTTAATATGCACACAATCAAATCAAACCACCCTGCGTTCAGCACCCTTTAGTTAGTGTTAGGTAGGTATATGTAAGTACATCTTTAAAAGCAAGTATAGTACTTGCTGCATTATTTAGCTTCAGGCAAAGCATTCAATGCAAGCAATATAAATAAGCAAACAAGAGAAAACTATAATCAATGCATGCGACTATACAAATACACTGCGATTAGTTATTTTATACATATACTTAATGCTTATTGTTCAACAGTCCAACAGTAATAATTGATATGGGAAACTAAAACAAGAAACAGACTTGTTAGTCGAAAGAGTTCTCAGTTGCGAATATTCGGACAATTTGACAGCCAGCGGAAAACGTTGAAATCATTCCAACTTTTTGCTCGAATATTCGCAATTTTTGAAACCCTATCCGTTTTTAAACGTTAGGTTAGAATTACCTGACTTCTATCAACCTTGCCGTAAGAATATATGAGAAATAGAAAAATCGGAGAATTATTCCCACTGAGATCCATCAAAATCGTGAAAACTCTGGTTTCCGAATATTCGCACTTTTTTCCTAATGTTCGCAACTGAGGACAAGGCTTAAATAAGGCACGTTCTCAGTTGCAAATATTCGAAAAAAAAAACTTTCGAATATTCAGACAATTTAACAGCCACCGGAAAAAGTTGAAATCATTCAAACTTTTTGCGAATATTCGCAATTTTTGAAAACCTGTGTGTTTACCCCACCATGACCCCACCCGTTTTTAAAAGTTAGGTTAGAATCACCTGACTTCTGTCAACCTCTCTGTAAGAATATATGAGAAAAAGAAAAATCGGAGAATTATTCCCACTGAGAACCATCAAAATCGTGAAAACTCTAATTTCCGAATATTCGCACTTTTTTCCTAATGTTCGCAACTGAGGACAAGGCTTAATAAGGCACGTTCTCAGTTGCAAATATTCGAAAAAAAAGAATATTCAGACAATTTAACAGCCACCGGAAAAAATTGAAATCATTCCATTTTTTGCGAATATTCGCAATTTTTGAAAACCTGTGTGTTTGCCCCACCATGACCCCACCCGTTTTTAAAAGTTAGGTTAGAATCACCTGCCTTCTGTCAACCACGCCGTAAGAACATATGAAAAAAAAATCGGGTGAATTATTCGCATTGAATTCCATCAAAATCTTGAAAACTGTCATTTACGTATATCCGAATATTTGCAACTGAGGACGAGGTTTAAGTGCTTACTGCAACTTATAGATCTTATAGAATAATTGACACCAGACATGAAAATGCACATCCATTGATACAAACAATTTACAGTGTGCCAATAATGAAAAAGCTATACAGGATGTTTGAGAAAATTTTACCTTATTTTTTAAATGGCACTTTTACCATAGGTTATAGTATACTTAGCTGGAAAATTGACAAGTACTCCTACCCCCAACCAAATTCTAGCCGATGTGAAGCAAATATTGGAAGCCTGCCAAACAATGTTCAACTGAACTTTACAGTTCTGATTTTGAATATTAAAATAAATAATCTTATCAACATTCTACATATTAATTTTCCAATGGTAAAATGTAACCGTAGTAAAAACAGTGCCCATATTGCAATTGGAAAACATTCAATTCCGCACTCGCTCAATGTATAACACTCTTGTTTTAATTTATTAAATTTCTGGGAAATAATAATTTCCAGCCGTATTAGGTAAACTACTATTATGGAAATTATGAATTAGTCATTTTCAGAAACACTCATAGTAAGCTCATTTTTAATTTATTCAGTATATTCACCCCTGATGCGGATTTAATTCGGCTAGTTGTGAAATCTCGTACTGCGAACTCATAACTCGGTCATTGAGTGATAGTAGCAAGCAGACGCGCACATAAAGCACATCTAATTAGATTAAAAAGCGATCCCGCTATTATAATATTTTATTCTGTTGAGTGACCGAGAACCGGGCATCCCAACACTATATAGTCAGTGAGACAGACAATGGCAGCCAGTCGGTGGCAACTGGCAACAATGAGGTGGTGAATAGCGTGTAATGTGCTTTCATATCTGAGCTCTCCGCGTCATTGATATTTCTATGTTGGTTTTTACAGTGTAGTAACCGCTCGCTATCGTTAGAGAGTGCCTATATGAATGTGTCGTAACAACCCTATGCAATGCACGCACTACTATTACATTGCAGTTCAGATCGTTCCCACGGTTTCGACAATCCCCAAATTTAATCCGCAAACAGATACGCATACGCACATATAAAGAATCCAACCCGACATTAGCGCGATTAAAGTAATGTGACTAAACCAATTTTTAACATGAAATATTATATTTTTGTCATGAATTGACTGACTTCTCCTGTCTGGAAAAATCAAGAAAAGAAATATGCGTAGTTATCTTGTCTCGATAGAGTAAGAAATAAATTCTTGTTTCGGTAACGTTTTATCGAAGAAATTTCTGGTCTTCAATAAACAGTCTTGAAAATGAAAAATTAACAATTAGATATAAATTTGGAGTTTTTTCTTAAGAAATTTATTTTTACAGACTAAAGCGGCCCATACACTTTCAACCTAGTCGTCAACCTTGTCCTCAACCAGGTTAGGGTTGTTGCCCACCCACACACATGTCAACCAATTTGATAAACATTAGTTTTATTTTGATCTTCACACACATTTTTACAAGTTGACAGCACAACTCCGAAAAAACAACTCATGTTTAAAAGCATGTCGTCAACCGTGCCACACATGTCTCAACTTGAAAATGTAAACCGAGTTCTTTCTTGTCTTGATCTGGTCATGATTTTTGTCAAGATCAAGACAAGAATTCTTGATAATCAAGAGTCACTTGATACCCTGAAATGGAAAAGAAAAAATNTTATAATCTTGGCTATAAATAATCGTCCCCTGCCTTGAAAATATAAACCGGGTTCTTTCTTGTCTTGATCTGGTCATGATTTTTGTCAAGATCAAGACAAGAATTCTTGATAATCAAGAATTACTTGATACCCTAAAATGAAAAAGAAAAAAATTAAAAGATATTGCATTTTTCACATTTTTGCTTTTTTACTTGATTTGAACATTGTTAGATATTTTTATCCTATAATCCTAAAAAGCTATTTCCATTTTTGTGCCTTTTGTGCCTTCAAGGGGTTGAAATGTGAACATCATTTTATAAGCGTAGATATACATAATTCGTTTAAGTCAATTAGGTGATTCAAAAGATTCTGAAATTAGATACCGTCATTCTGTAAAATTTAATTTTATAAATGCGGCTATGCAATAAAATTTGGTTATAAAATTCGCGACTATGAACAATAAAAGCGCTTAATACCAAAATCGTTGAAGCGTGTGCATTGTGCCTGATTCTACCGATTAAACATATATACATACACTGGCTATAGTATTGTAGTATACATATATATGTATATGCTTGCCATGGATATGATTTTATATTAGAGATATCTGATAGTGATAGCTCGGCACGTGACCGCTGCGGCCAGTGCTGATACCGACAGCTCACGTGGCGATCCTATTAACCAGTCATACTTACTATTAGTAACACTCGACGGAATTACGAAATGAAATTATACTAGGAAAGCCGCACAGAAATGTGCTCGTTCACGCAAATCCATATTTTGCAATTTATCAATTCAAATGCAACTGAAACCACATCAGTACAAGTACAGACACAATAAATAAACTATAATATGATTCGGTTGCACTTATATTACAAAACTAATTATATTTAAGCAAAACAGTAACAGTAAACCATCAACTTGACAAATATCTAATAACATAGTTTATTTAATTTCTATTAAAAAGGATTAAAACTATATTAACATATATGTGATTATTATACAGTGCGTTTTTTAAATATTACCCATATAGGGACTACAACTATTGTAACGCACTCTATACTTTTCACAACGCACCCATGACATACGTTAATCGGTGGATAGATTTTGTTATTTTTAATTCAGAAAACTGTAATATATACTTAAGCTATTTAAATGTTCTATCTGTAGAGATACTTACTTACTAACAAAATAATGCTAATGCATTTTGTGTAATATTTGGTTCGTTATGTTATTTGATGTGGCCATGTGGGAGTCCCAAATGAAACAAAAACGCAACAACAGAATAGCAGAAAACTCAAATCAAATTATTTTCAATTATGCATTCCTACATGTTGCAGGTATGCATTATGTCTGTTATTTACAAAGTTAGTTTTTGTTTAATTCGCAACTGAATAAACTAATATAAAACTAATTAGTTTCGCATCTACTCTAATTTAGTATAGGTAGAGATAGTAAAATGCGGCATTAAGATTTTTGAAATTAACTGATGAATTTTATACTAATTGCAGTAGAAAATTAGCAATGCATTGGTAAAAGGTGTTTCTAAGTATTTTTCGATGTTTCCTAAAAAAAGCAAATCATCTAAAAAAATATATTTTTTGTGTATCTGTATCACACCCTTCTCTTGGTGCTGAGAATGTCCTATAGATAGTAAAGTGTTAGTCGTAAAAGGCGATAAATCTGATTTCTTTACATTATGCAACCGCAAAGACGATTTCTACAGCACCCAAAGGAATTCCTTGTAACGTATGCGAACGTCAATGTTCGAAAATAGAGGGAGATATCGAACTAATTCCCGATCCCCATATAAAGTTTTAACTTTTAAGACGTCTATATACATCGTCGACGAATGGTAGGTATGGTAGGTGGTTGTTGAATGTATAACGTATTTATGTATGTAAGTGCGGTAAGGTGGAGTATCTCAGATACGAAGCCTTCTTCTATACTATACAGAAAATCACGCGGCATTAGGAAGTTTCGAGTTCGAATCCCGGCGGTGTAATCTGTCGGCCTTGCTTGGCATCGACCATCGGCCAACGTACGGGGCACGACGTATAGATAGAGAAATGTTGGAGAAAAGCTGCTGGCGTTGGTTGGCCTAACGCCTGTCCCGTCGCAACCATTAGGCAAAGTCGTCAAGGGACTGACCCACAGCATCGCTTATGCACCTAGCTCTAGCATGACTGCATCATGCCATGTGCACACCTTTAACATAGCCGGAGAGCCTCACTTTTCTCATCCCATTCATCATCGAGTTATGTCGTCGCCGAAACGTAACAGAACTAAATCAGAATTTATACTTTGGGATTATATTATCATGCTTTACTCCTTATTTGTGCGTGCTGCGTCTTTAGTCCGTTTTCTATTAGCTGTGTGCCCGTGTGCCCTAACTAGCGAAATTCCAGTATTCCAGCTTTTAATACATACAAATTACAGTTTGACTTTAAAGTTCGATGTGCAAATGTGTAACCAGAGGACCCTTTCTCTAAATTTGGGATATCGCCGAGTCCCAAAGTAAATGTAGATATAGTCCGTGCCCATATCTTATCATTAAATATTAGTGAACATGCACGTCTTAATCTTTGCCTTTGGGTTGGGGTACAGGGCGTAGTTCTATCCCAAACTATTTTCAACCAAATATTATTAGATAAATTAACGTATAAGTTTGTAGTGCGCAGAAATGGAAACACACAAATATATTTATAAGTGGAAGTGGACGGAGAACTTTATATGCATCGGGGAATTGTATTTATGATAGCCTATGAAGGATAGAACTTATACAGCTTGTCAAAAGTGAGGAATAATTTCAAAAGTTAATAAAATACGAGTAGGTACTTCTTCCAATGTCACGAAACTAATCCAAGTACCTATAAGAAGAAATAAATATAATAATAATTCAAAAATGTCTTCATTAAGTTAATATAAACAGCTATAAATGTTTCAGTTCTAGAAATTTGGAGGAAAGGCATTAAAGAGATGATCCGAAAAAGTAGTTTTTAGAGTGTATCAAACCAAACCTAACCAAAAGTAAATAAAATACTTTTTTCGAATGTCCCGTAACTAATTCCAAGTACAAGAAGAAATAAATATAAAAATAATTCAAAAAATGTTTTTATTAAATATAAATAGCTATAAATGTTTTAGTTCCAGAAATTTGGAGGAAAGGCATTGAATAGATGATACGAAAAAGTGGTTTTTAGAGTGCGCGGGTGTTTTATTTGGTTTAGTTCGAAAATCATATGGGTAAAACCAAACTTAAAACAAAATTTAGAAATTCACATTTTGGTATAAATTTACAAAAATACAATTTCTGTATTTGTGACAGTTTTAAAAATTTACCTCATGTATATTTCAAATAAGTATCTGAAACTCAAACTCGCAGTCATACACAAAATTGAGAGTTTAAAATTTTTATTATCTTTTAACTTTATCCATTCAAGTAAACTTGGACTTCCTAAAACCTGAAACTTAAAGTTTAACTACAGAACTTTATACGAATATATTTTTGATATTTTGATCTCTTTTCAGTCCCAGATCCCAGCATCAAGAATTTTTTACCATAAAATTATATCCGATTTCATAGAAAAGAATAGATACAAAGTATCTACAGGAATTTCATTTATCGTTATTATAATCTATAAGGTAAACACATTCAGAATTGTAAATTTAATTAAATTTAAAGACATTTTTGAAAAATACAATTAAACGAAACGGCAAACTGCAGTTGCACTATTGTACGTGTACGAATAAAAAATTACGCCGAAGTTATAGGTTTTGATGATATTGCTGGACATAAAATAAATCCGCAACACGAATCGCATAATGTAACGACCTTAATCCCGTTCACATTCGGTTAGGATATGGCATGGCGCGCACAAAGCGACATCGCCATTAGGGGCTTAACAATAAATAAAACCTGATGCGGCCGTTCATTCAATGTGCTCTCTTCGTTGGCATCGTTGGTCGCGACTGTAGGAGCTAGCAAAATAATGCATTATTTTTACGTGTGTGTACCGAATGCAGAAAATTCAATGATTTTTATTACTTAATCGATTACTCTGAGTACACACACATTCTATTGTTATGATACGAATTCGAAACATTCTCAATGTTTTTCTTGAAGTTAGCGATTGCATCTACATATATTGAAGTTCAGGAACGTAAAATTTGGTATTGTATATTGCAAAAGACGGGCAATAAAGTAATACTCTTTCATCCTATTCGATTCTAGACTTTTACACAAAAATTTTTAGAAATTCTAAATCCGGTGCTTGAAAGTGCAGGGTAAAAATTCAGGCATCACTTCTTAATTTCATAATATATATGAAAAAAGTTTTACAATATTACAATGTACTTATTATACAAATGTTTTTCAGACACAAATGGAAATATTTTAAATATGATGTTGATTTCTGTATCTCTAGGGATTTATTTTTGCAAAATTTATTTATACAATTTGTTGAGAGACAGACAGTGTGTAACGAACGAACAGACTAGGAGGAGTTTTATGTATAGTTTGTAGGCCAATCTCAACGGTAACATATTAGGAATACATGAGTGCAAAGAAGTGTACTCAGCAGGTGGCAGCATTTTACAGGAGATTTTATGCAGACCAGAGAGCAACCTAAAATTTGTAGTTTTCTATAGAGTATTTCGAAAAGTTTAGAATCGCTATTCAAATATAGAGGGCCGCACATGATGGTCTGGAGGAACTAAATGTAGATGGCGCTGTATTCGATCATGTTGTATTTTGTGGTTCGTTCCACTCTCTATAATAAAGTAGTCGATCAAAAGTGACAAATTGGAATAATGTTTATTATATTTGTTTGATATCTTCAGTACAATAAAAAACTTGGAAGACAAGAAGTGCGGCTTCTGGCTCGTTGTTTGGTAAGGCAGTTTTCTGCATTTTGTGTTGGTACGGCAGTTTTCTGCAATGTTGAATTGGTTAGGCAGTTTCCTCCATGCGCTACAATTTTTTTATTTTTATCCTTGGATCCTTGCAATCAATTATCTACAGGGGTAGCCAGTTGATTTTCTTCAAATATAAAGGGTGCATTAAAGTTGTCACTCGATAGACAGTAACATGTTTTAATGATAGATTAAAAGGATGATTACAAAATATTTTTAAATGCATATGTAATATATTAAAACTCTAATAACGCTAAAACTACAATAAATAAATAATTAAACTTAATAATAAACGGACTTCAATGGACGGAGAGGTTTCTGCTATTCCTATTAATATCACTGCCTTTCTAATTCGGTGATTCGGTCAAAATTATTCAAAGTTCAAATAAGCTTTAAAATCTTGAATCTTTTGCAAACGTCTCGCATCTACCTTTTCAGTGCACATGGGACATGAATCTTCTGTTTCTAAAATTCTAAAAAAAAAACAATAATTATCAAAACAAATTATTTTCATTTAAATATTCAGTTACCTAACGAATTCTGATAGAATTGCAGGGAAATCACATTCTGGACATGATGTTAAATCTGAAGCCAAGATATGTCGGCCCTAAAATACGAAACAATATTTAATATTGCAGTTGAAACCTCTTAATTTGTTGAACATGTTACAAATATTTACCGTTACTATACAGAAAGGAATATGATTTTTACAAACATTGCAATCAATTTCACTTTCTGGCAAATTATTTCCACAATATGGGCATGCTGTGTACTCTTCAGGAGTATCCTCCACAGATTCCCCATCTTTACCAAACTTTGGAGGCTTTCTAACGACAGCTTCGATTTTCTTTGCATATTTTGAATCAATTTTCTTTCTGTATTCTGGTTTCATCAATAGAGTGGCATATCTATGAGCGGCTTGCTTTAAACCAGCTCGATGACACTCAATTACGGCTGAAGTCAAAATAGGCACAATATCTAAGAACGAACATACGAGAAACGAATCGTGGGTGAGTATAAAATTTAGTTAGAGATTAGGTCAATACATGGCACAGTCATCGAATTGATGGAATAATTATAAACAGTGATGGCGGATTACACTCCATCCAACAATTGCACCCGGTGCGCTACTCAGGGTAGTTCCGATCTGTTCAAAGTAGTTGTGAACTACTCAGAGTAGTTAGAGTGACATGTCGAACACAATTGGTGTATTCCGTGCATTCAATCATTGCACTCGGTGCTTTGGGTGCATAAACGTTTGCACCAGGTGTAAATGCCATCACTGCTTGTAAACAACAGTAATGTATCTCCATCACGTCAACAGCTGGTCCATCCAATTTATGCTTACGGGAAGGAAACTTAGAGATATTGTTAGCGACTCGAATGAGCATCCGAGCACCCTTCATATGATCACTTCTTTTCACATGTAAACGGACCAAGATGTAACTATGCAAAAGCATCAAACTTGCGTACATCTCTTGCGGTACTTTAATACCATTGTGTTTGAGTTCCTGGTACATTCCAAAAAGTACATCATGTGCATTACGATAATTACCATTGATCTGTTCTTCATTTGCAATGATAATAGCCGATTTTGACGCTTCCCGAAATTGTTTCCTTGCCATATACAAACGAAACAAATACTTTGGGTCCTTCGGCACACCATCAACTTCTCCCAAAAGATATTCGATTAGTTGAATGGCCAGCGATTCGTCATTAGACGATGCTACTACATCAATCGCACTACTTAATGCTTCGTTCTCCTCCGAACTAGAATTAGCAACTCGTAACAATAGTTTCATTGCCTTGTTATACTCTTTGGCGTGAAACCAATACTTTCCTGCATACAAATAATTCCTCTCTTGCTCAAAATACAAAGCCAAACTATTAAAGTACTCCGGCTTGATGTCATCCGGATCTAGACTGTTCAATAAAATTTCTCCATATAACTGCAGTTTCGAGTGTTTTCTAGCCAATTCGAACGCTTCATCGTGACACTTTGAAAGTACCAAAAAGCGAATTGCAGTGGGGAAGTCATTGAGACGTTGAAAGAATCTAGCGATCAATTTGGCGCCTTCAATACTTTTTGTTTCTTGTACTAGTTCAATGGCAACTTCCGGGTTGTTTAAATAATCTAATTGTAAACGAATGACGGAATCAAAATCCTTTGCGTTATAATATGCTGCAGCTGCTTCTTGATATTTGCCTTCAGTCTCTTTCGCTTTCGCGTACTGAATGTGAATTTTATTCGACGTAACTTGTGGCAGAAGCTCACCGACTTTCGACCAATTCTTCAGTTTTATATATCCACTGGCTGCACGATCATGTTGACCGGCTTTCTCAAACAGGATTGCTGCATCGGCGAGTTGTTTCTTTGAATCCAAAATTTCAGCACATTCACGATAAAGTTGTTTATGGTTTACTTCATTTGCTATTGCAACGCCATGTTTGTAATTTCCGGTGCGGATTGAAGTTCTAGCAATTCCTGATTTACAGGTGGATATGTGTTCGACGCTTACGGACGCGTCTTGGAGAACTTTCTCATAATGTACATATGCTTCAGAATAATTACCCCTAAGAACATAAATCGGACTTATTTACTTATTTCCTGGCAAATAACACTTTAAAAATAAAACTACACTTACGTAAACTCAAGCTGTTGTGCATATTCCTTTGATATGTGAGGAATTTGTTCAGGTGCTATCTTTTTTGCTAACAATAGTGCTTGATCCCACTGCAACAAATCTCTGCGCATGTCTAAAGCAACAGCAGGATTACCAGATTTAAGAAACCAAACTTGTGCTTGATCGTAATCCCCTAAACACATCGCAACGAAGCCCGCAAGCATTTTTTGATCTTCAACCTCCGCCAAGTCATCCAAAGATTGCACCATTGCTACATCATCTAACTGTTTATAGACCCTTAGAGCAAGCTCAATATCCAAATTGACAATAGCCTTTCTCGCCAACTTCATCCACAATTCTTTCGAGCTTAAATATGTCGCAGTAGTCCAAGCATTTTGAAAGCGGTGTAAGTCAAGTTGCTTACTAAAATTGTTTTCTAACAAATCTCGGTCTTTTTCTACACTTGAAAATTTGTTAACATCATGTGTACTTAACGATAATTGCGTTAGTTGACCACTTGCTGTTGCTGACATTACGTCCCCACCAAACATTAGCAACGGTGTCTGTTTAGACGCCAATGTTGTGACGCCAATTTTCTGAACCGAAGAACCGTACACCGAAAAAGTCACGTACAGGTAGGTATTGATTTCGTTTTCATCAAATACAATGAAACAATTTCTATCTGGCAGGTTGCTATCCCAAGTTACGCCACATATTTTATTTGGTAAATCAGATATTTGTATTGTTTCATTGTTCACGGCATTGTACAGATATCCTTGGGCTTTAACATCGAAGAAGATAAGCCTCGTACCTGCTGGATCAACATATAAACTTTGAATGCCAACCGAATGTTTGTACTGATTAGCAATGGACCATTCTTCAACACAGAAATACATGAGTTGACCACCATCCGTTGAGTAAATCAAAAATTCATTAGTTAGGCAATGAGAAGTTATGGTGACATTGTTTAAATTGTGATCCGGGAAGATAATACTTTCTTTATCTTCATTTTCAGCTTCACCTCCTTCAATCTATAAATTAAAACAAAATATTTTAAATGAAAACGATGGAAAGTTTCCATTTTGGACATTAGGACAGTTTCATAAATGTCCGGTGGTGGGGGAAACGCTGATTTGAGACCCAAATAAAGACACAAATTTACCTTAAAAATTTCAAGATTCAAAGATGAAAAAATTTATATTAAAAAGTGAAAAAGAGATGTCTAACTAAGTGTCCGAAAATTTCATTTATTTTAAAAAATATCGGGGCAATCCAATAGCTTTGACAGAGGTCAGAAAAATGGCGGTCATGTGGTTTAAGCACATGAACGCTTTGATTTCCCATTGACCTTACCCCTTAGAGCATATAAATATGGAGAGAGCATAGCCTATTTGGCCCAATGTTAGCTTTTTAAGCCGACTGAAAGGCAAACAACTATTCTTAAGTTTTAAAACCTGATATTGCGCAAGCGTGAATAAGAGGTGTGCTCTTAAGTTCCACCCGACCTGTGCGCTTGCGCAATATCAGATTTTAAAACTTAAGAACAACATTTTTTGCCTTTCAGTCGGCTTAAATCCGTACCGGTATTGCTCCCTCCATATTTATATTCTCTAAGCCTTACCCCAAGGCAGCCATTTTGTGTCCACTGTCAAAAGTATTAGATTGTCGCATTGTCCTAAACTGTCCGGACATTTGTTCTGACATTTTCTGGACATTAATCATCTCTAAGAATAAGAAATACGAGAATTGATCATATTACCATATGTAATTGTATTTTTCCATCAAATAAAACGGAAACGTATTCAGGATTTAATTTAATACTTTCTACATGTCCCAGATACTGACGAACATTCACCAATCTGTTATTTGATTCAAAGCCGTTGCGTTCGATTTGTGTTAAGTCATAGAACCAGATTCTGTTATTCATTGCCGAGGCAAAATGATATGGCCCAACTGAGATTACTTCAGGTTCTATTTCAAGCTCAAGTGGAATAGCTGTCAATTTAGCCTTAAAAATAAAATAAATTTTCAACTTACTAGATAAGTCAAGTGAGAACAATCCAGTTCCACTAAAAAAATCCGATGAATATTCTTGTATCGGAACATTTTTAGCTCGATTTTTAGTAAATTTAAAAGTGTAATTCTCTTTCTTACCTTCTCATTGGTGTAATTATATAAACTAATCTCGACTAAATTCGATTGAATTGCAATACGTGGTCCACAGACTGCCATCAATGTAGGCATATTCGCAACGTAGACAACAACAGAACCATTTCGCGTACAAACACCTAGTAATTGTCCGTCAGTGCTCCAAGCAACTCGATCAATTCCTATTTCTTGTTTGAGCGTTATAACACTCAGAGTTTCTTGCAAATTAGATGTTTCATGAATTTTCACTCTAAAATTCAAACAAGTTAATAAGTCGTTATGTAAATCTATTCGAAAATGTTTCTTAGTCACAGTCATTGGGCTCGTTCAGGCGAAGCAACAAGAAACGTGTTTCGGGTGTGGTGGTAGTCAACATTGTCAAAGGGTTTTCACGTAGAATTTTGGTGTCAATGTTGAGCCACAGTTGCAACTAACCAAAACTCAATATCGTTCACAGGAATCCATACTCAACCTCAATTGTTAGGTCAATTGAACGCGCCCAATATAAATTTCGATATTTTTAAAATATTTTTTGGAACGTTGAAATCCTGGCCAACATTGAAAACATAAAGAAATGGAAAATTAATTTGTTACTTACACATTGTCTCCGGCAGAAGCAATTTTTCCAACTGAACTACACAACGCTAAATCCATTAAGTTAATTTTATGATTTCTAACTTGAAATAATTCCTGTCCAACTTCCTTGATGTGTGTTGATATGGCAATGAAATAACCCCCCGAAAATCCAAGCAAAATATACCCATCGCCGTACCATTTATATGTTACCATTGAACCATAGTGTTGTTGGAAAGCCAATTCAATCGGATTTTCCGGATCCAATAAATTGTACAGATACAACGTTCGCTTTCCCACAATCATGCTGACAGTGTTTTCCCCACCCACACGTTCATCTAATTTCATTTCGGAGAATTGCACATCAGATGGTTCCGCTCGTAAGGCGATAACTCTCAAAGTATCACCTTCAACGTTGCTAATTGAAATGGTTTTGTCTTCGGAACCAAGTGCTAACAAGTTGTCTTTATTCCAACCACCACATGTTATTTTCTTGGTATGTTTTGCGATTATTGGTATTCTCCTAACAAAAACAACGAATTGAAAACAGAAAATAATCCGAACTCTATCAAACATTTCAATTATCTGAAAGATGCCCGTCCACGATGAGATAACAGCTACAACATGAATTTACCGTGGAAATAGTTATGCCACACATGTGAGAATGCAAAAATGTGTGTTCTCTCATGTGTCTCACAACTATTTGCACTGTAAAACCCCTGTTGTAGCTGAATTTTTAATGACATGAAACAAAAAATCTCACCAAACATCTCATCGTGGACGCCCAGCTTTCAAGCTTTCAACTTACTTTGATGTTGCATGATTATATATGGATACATTGCCCTTAGCAGTTCCTACAGCTAATAACGGTATGGCTTTTGCCCACAAAATACATGTCAACGAATCACGAAGGCCCACATCAACAGTTTGCTTCTTTTTAGTGTTTGCATCCCATAATATTAACTGTGGGGATTGACTTATAATACCCAGGACGTCGCCATCCGAATCCCAGGCAAAACCGGTACATAAACTAAAATTGATATGAATTGAATTTATTGCGAAGGTCTCATTCTCATTAGTCGAACTGAATAACTTGATACACTAACCTTGGTAATCTAATAATTTCCTGTGTATTACCATAACGATCGAAGAGATTAACAACAGCATCAACACCAGTTGTTGCTAAAAAATTGCCGGAACCATTCTGCCAAGCAATGTAAATATCTCCAGGGCCGTGAGGCTGCTCCAAACGGAATAACATCTATAAAACAAATTCGTACAAGTAGCAGGTTAGAATCATAAACAATTATTAATTTCCGATAAATATATCTTATTTTAAAATAATAAGTACCTTTTCTGTGCCCATCTTGATGAAGGTTTCAAATAATACTCAACGTTCAATACAAACAAACATTTTGATGCCGAATTACAATTGTTGCAATTAAAGAAACATCAATAATTTTACTCTGACACCGGACGATTTAGATGATTATTGATTAGCCGCTTTCGATTTGACCAGAAACTATTCCAAAAGGTGCTTTCGATTTGACGCTTAGAAAGACTCAAAACCGTGGTTAGAACAGTTCAGAGTGCAACTGTTCATAACATTTTAAGCCCCGTTCAGAATAGAAAATGTATCCCGCAAGAAGTTAATTACACGCAGAAAGAGACGCTATTTGTAAGAAATATGGGTTAGGTGTAGTAGAGTTGTAGAGAGCGCTGCTGTTGTGCGGGGAATAGCTCTGGCAACACAGCACAGCGTTGGCAACTGTGGACGAGAAGAGCCGACAGATGACAAGTGACATGAGAGGGGAGTCTGTCTTGATCAAGAGAGGAGAATGGACGTTACTTGTTAGTTAGTAGAGACGATTTTGTTATAATGTTTAATTAATAAATCGCCTCCCACAATATTTATTATTATTGATGATATTTTATTAAATTCTAACTGCTTTTGACTGCTTGAAACGGCAAATGTTGTAATCCTCTGGGGGCGTGACGTCAAAAGCAATTTTGTTGGTATACCGCCTGAAGATGTGACCTTGACGTCACGAAACTAGTCGCAGTATATAATAAAAATCTTGTGATGCGAAAATCCCTATTGCGGATAGATATACCTATATGTATAATAGTAGATTATATCATTATTTAACGAAACAAAACAATCGATTGTGGTTATGATGATTTTCAAAGCAACGTAATAAATAACCTAAAAAAACCAGCATTAGAGATATGCAAAAACCACGTGCTGCACAGCAGCACCAAAAGCAGCACCGTATATGACGTTAGTATATGGCAAAGCACAAGCCACAAAGATGTGGGCGAGCTACAAACTAGTGGCACGCAGATTAGATAAACGATGCAAGAAAACCACCAGCAGTCACACGACCAGGCCAATCAAGTGACTTTCGACGCTTGACAGCCCAGCATTCTATCCTAACTACAACGCCCAGTGTTGTCTAGTGCAGCAGAAGCAGGGGCAAACCAAAGTAGTTCAAGCAAAATCCGTCGCACTATCTGGTGACAGAAATTACAGTTGATGACAGTTATGGGTTGGGCGCCAAATTGTTGTAAAATCGATGAATTGAAAAAGATTGATAAAGATTATAAAGAATGATTATGTCGTAGTTTCGTTTTAAAGGAAGAAAAATCTACAACTACGATAATGATATTCAGCTGAAGATGCTCTTCCGGTTTATCTTTCTTTATTAAAAATGGCGCACCCGGACATTTTTATTAAGTATACTACGGATCATTTTGACTCAGAAAAAAATAATTTTTCAATGACACTTATTTTAATTAATTAAGATAATTGAATTAGTCACTGCCGCAGGCTATAAATCTGATAAAAATGCAGTAACAAGGAAAGAATACCATAAAAATTGATAACAAAATACTTGAAACAATATATTGTTGCGACAGAATATCATAGGTAAGACGCAAAAAAAATCATCTTGAACTTTTTATCTTGATTTTTTACGCCAATTAAAAATTGATCATTTTTTTTTTGTTGGTATAAATAGCAATAATGTTTCAAATCTTATCACTTCAGTTCACGATTTGCTATTGAACCATAAAAAGAATCAAAATTAACCAGCATGAAAGGTAAGTTTACATTATATTAGGTATAAATTATAACAAAATTTCGAAACAAATCTCATTTCACTTTTAACTTTTTTTCTTTTTTTTTTTTTCATAAGTTTTAGCAATTGTTATGCTCTTCGCGCTGATGGCTGTAGTCAATTGTGATGATACCACCACCACCACGGAGGGACCAACTATTTGCGATGTAACATGTCCACAACCACCAGGCAAAGAACCTGAATTCATTCCGTTACCAGATTGCGTCACGTATTGCATGTGCGAACCAACACGTGCCGTTTTGATGACATGTCCAGATGGTTTATACTTCAATCCCGTGAAGAAGGTGTGCGACTGGCCTTGGGACTCTGGCTGCACACCCGCTTAACCGCACAAATTCAATATTTTTCCACAGTTGAAATATTAAAATTCAAAATATTTGTCACGATGTATTGAATAAATTTTTATTTCAATTAAACTTGAATTGAACACGTGATTTTATTTAAAAATATAATTTATCTCCGAACGTC
Organism: Liometoxenus newtonarum; assembly: GCA_030264535.1. NCBI lineage: Eukaryota > Metazoa > Arthropoda > Insecta > Coleoptera > Staphylinidae > Liometoxenus > Liometoxenus newtonarum. Next base: position 17,177 of record JARJEB010006637.1, read on the forward strand.
GTATAAGTGACACATTACATTCACTGTTGCATGCTGTATAAGTGTAGCTTTATGGCGCCTCCGATATTCATAATAATTTATACCTCCTAGGCGTATAAAGTGATTCGAACCAATCGGCTTGCAGTACGCAGTGGAGCAGTTGTACGAGTATGCAACCCAACTGGCGTAACGGTGTAACAAACGTCAAAAGCCATAGCGTCGACATTCACGAATTGTTTATTCTGATTCAACGATTCAAACGAGATTCAACAATTTCTCTTGTTATTTGTTCATTTATTATTA
>JARJEB010006640.1:0-14565 GCA_030264535.1 Liometoxenus newtonarum
ATATATACACAGGACTTCTGTGCAATTTGCATTACTTTTGTACAACAACTCCAACAATAATGATTGCGAATGTATTCAATCGGCGATGCGATGGACAAATTGCAAAGAAACAACTACAAATCGACTACCTAGCAAACAATACTTTACTTTCTATGCGTATTTGAACATCAACAATACGTATACGTGATCATAGTTATTATTTATATTTTATTTAAATTGCATTCATTTTATTTTCCGTTACATTTTTAACTTTATAGCGAATGCGCTGGACTTCGGCCATTTCGTGTGTCGGCGACTGTGACTAGCTCTTTCAGTTCAGTCAGGCCAAGTTTTTAAAAAAAAATGTATCCTTGCATCGCGGCACTGTATCAGGGTGGTTGTTAAAGTCTCGTTTAAGTTTATTCTCGTTTTTCTACTTCTCTTTACTTTTTTTTATATACTTTGATAACTGCGGTTGTGTCGAAGGACCAGATTATGCTAATTCGAAAAAGCACATTATACGTACATAAACATCTAGGTACTTAATGTAGATCTTCATCGTGGGTATGAAAAATTATCCAAAATTCACCACAACTTCGAGGAGAAAATCAAATATTATTCAAAATAAAAATAACGAGAAATCAACTTAATCGTTCTTGATGAGTATTTTCCATGTTTATTGTTATAGTCATTAGATCCGTAGATTATTGCCATGGTTAAATTCCAGCTGATTTCGTCAGTTATTAGTAGAACGATGGAATGAATAAAGAAAATTACATTGCGCCGTCGACGGAGAAGAAGATTGAACGGATTGTGTTGCAATTCAATATAATTGTGTTTAATAAACAAGTTGAAGAATTCCATCATTTCACATCATCGGCGCAAATAAAGCCAATGTATACATATATAAGGAGTAAAAGAGTTACAGCTGAAATTGTTAGAGAGTTTCGCAATCCTGCATCCTCAATCAACGCGATCATAAAGACTCAATTTGTACTCGACAAACTTGAAGCGCATCCGAGTCATAATGAATGAAGAAATGTAGGAACAGAAGGCCTAAAGATGAACATGTTGTAGCTAGTTGGGCCTGGAGTTGCGGAGTTGAAGAGGAAAAGCAAGTTGTTGAAGCTGATGATCTGATGTAGATGTTGGTATAAAATATGAAATGAGCATGGCTGATGTAGATGTAGAGTAAAAGGGGTCTCGAGAAGCCGCCGCCGCTACACGCTTCGGACTGTACGATATTAATTAATCATCGTAATGAAATTATATTTTCCATCATCTTTTACTGGGCGCACGAAATACGAACGGACTCGGCAAATCGCAAATTAATGAATGAGAAAGAACCAACCAAAACGATCAGAGATCAAATTGGTTTGGTCAAAACAACATATTCCTGATTTAAATTTAAGTAATTTCAAATAAATTAATTCAATTCCAGCATTTACGCCAAAGTGGCGATTATAAACAAACTGATCATGAAGGAATGAGAGCAGAGTGTGCAAAGCGGAGAATCATTTTTATTTTCTAATATAGGTACATTTTGAATACTCTCCACTATAAGTTTGATCAAAAGAAATTTAGAAAAAAAGTAAAATGTCCTAGTTGAGTCGACTAGAAAAGAAAAGCAAGTGAGAAGGAATGGACGGGCACTTATTTGAAAAATGAGTCGGCTTTTATTAAATGAAGACGTTCTATTCTCTTAACGCGCACGCCTAATGATAATTTATTTTACAACGATCCATGTTCATCATATAAAAAATTATTTTTACACATTTATATTATTATACACGAAACAAAGTACATCTTTTATTTAGAAATGAAAAAATGAGGAAATTCTAAAATTAATGTCAGTATTTTTGTTGAAGTTGTTGATTGAACATAATCTACTTTTTTGTAAATAATTAACTAAGTACTTTACTTGTCAAAATATTTCCCGTTTTTTTTTAATATTTCTAGCTTTTTTAAAATTCCAAAACACATCACCAAGAAAAAAAAAGCCATTCAACATGCGTAATAAAATAATTATTTCCATGCGTACGCTGCCTGTACTTATCGCAATTGCTTTATTTTATATTGTCCATATGACTAGGACTAGAATGTCAAATTTTATTTTAGTTCCAGCAGTAATCATCGGGCGTAGTGCCGGTTTCGGTCAACGATTAAATAATAATTTCGGGTTTTGGGGAGCGGTTCCTCTTCGGTATACATTTACACGTCAAGTCGCTCATTGCTCGTCAGATCCAAAAATCATTTATTTGATTCTGGCCCCTTTCTTGTCACCCTCTGCATGTCACCATGATAGTTCCATGGTCATGAGCGACCAATGCAGTTCCCTAATTTTGTTTCTCTTGCTAGATGGCATTAGATCAAGCCTTTATGCTCTGCTTGGCCGGCCAAGTATGAGTATCGAATGTAAGCTTCTCGCTAATCGTCCTAATTTGATTACTTGAAGTGCCTAGTCCACCCAACAGTTTTAACCAGCCGTAGAATATGAAAGGATTTAGCTAAATGCGGACATACCTTAGATTAAACGTATTTTAATGATTAGATCATTGATATTTCCCCATTTTCCGTTTCCTTCAAATCGCATATATGGAAACTTTTATGGCTTTTCTAAATTTCCATCAAAAGCTTCATCTTGTTTGGTTGGTTGTTGCTATGACTTGCCTTGTCTCGTCTCTCGAAGTTTGAGTAGGGATCAAAAGATAAAAAGTCGAAAAGAATAAGAAAAAGTTGAGAGTAGAAATTCAGACACCTCATGCATTATGCATCGGATGGTCGTGGCTCTCTACTATATACCAGCGACCGCATTGAAGACTATAACCACGTAACCATGCCATGTATAGCGTCTCGCAACGCAACTCTTGTAACGAAACCAACAAGAATTTCGAATGGAACGAGAACAAGTATACTCGCGTAGATATATCGAAGAGAGGTCGGAACGCGCCCGAGAGAATATCAACCGGGCTCGAGGAAAAAAATCCCGTTCGGTACGGTTGGGGTCTCTCCACCATTCGGCACGACGGGAGGCGACACAAGGAGACTTTGATTAAACGTTTCGATCTCGAAAAAATGTACGTTTTATTCACGTACTTATATTCCTCCGCACCGTTGCTGCTGCATTTATTTCTTTTATTTTTCTTTGGAATAAAGCTGAAATTAAATAATTTATTCCAATGCCACAGCTACCTAAATGCTAAATAGTCTCCAAGTAGGAGTGGGCTATCAAAACTACTTAAGATACACTTAATATTTATTAAGTTTCTTTTGGTGATCTTTCATTTTGATTTTTCTGGAGAATCGACTATACTTTGATGAAAATTAGCACTTAGAATTTACCATCATCTATATATGGCGACCTTTTGCTTGGTTCATCTCTCGACTCGTCCGCATTGAAATATGACTCGATCACGCTCCAGAATAAGATGAACCTTATCCATCATTTTGATGTCTTTGTTCGTTTCTCAGGATCAACTATTCAGGACATGAACATCATGCACATTTTGAACCAAAAACTTCAAAAGTCTTAAGAAAACCTATATATGAAATCCAAAATTATCAAATTTTTGCCCATTAAGAGCACAGCCGCACAGTCATCACAAATAGGAAATCAATCAAACGTCGAAAATCTAATGGTTGCCTGTTGTATTGACATGATCCCGTGAGATTTCCGATATGTCATGGACGAGGGAATGCGAAGAGATTAGAGGACGGGCGAGTGAGGACCCCATTGAGAAAAGACATCAAGGATAACACCCAAAAAATGAAGCAAACACAACATTGGAATAATTCTTATATTGAAATAACATTTGAAGAAGTGAACAGTGAAAAATTACTTTTGCCTCTTCGTTTCATGTTCTTCTATTTTATCATTAACATAACAAAAATACGTTTGAAGATACAACGGCTTAAAACCTTAACGGAAAACAAAATGTTGATCATTAATTGACTTGTTACTTGTTACTTGGGAAACAAAGTGGGTTTGATTGATTTGGAGCGATTACCGAAGGTAGTGCGATGGAAACTATAATTTTTAATTCAAAATTTCGAATTGAGACCTCTTTCATGTTCAACTATCCATATAAACTTAACTTTTAAGGTGTTTTTTTATGGGAGCACCCTGTGTACTGTCAAAATATCGTCATTATTTGGTAGCGTAGCTATATTGATGACTGATGACATTTGTTTGTATGATTCCGAATGTGTTGCTAAGGCTAAGTCATTTATTGATTGATTATCAACTCCATTAAGAACATGTTCAACATTCGGATTATCACAATAGGCAATTTTCTATTCACAAAGAAAAATTACAACTCCACTTAAGTCATTTAAAACTTTACAAATTTGTTTGATTAATTCATTGTGTATAAGTTTTGTAAACAAGAGAAAGCATATTAACAAATCCGGAAAATTATTATTATGAATATTCAAGTACTTTCGCCATTAGAAACTGTTATACTTAATATATTCATTGATTTACTTTCCTCTTTGCTATTGGGGCGGATTTTATGAATTAGTCGCTGAATATATTTGATAGTAAATGTTTGTAAGTGCGAAGTATAATCAAATATCGTTCAGTATATGGGACGTTAATAATATCCGTCCATGTTTAGTTTAGAAATGTATAGGATGATTTTCCTCCAAAATTTTCCCCAACTTATAATACCGCTTCATGATACATAAAATCAAGAAATAAATGCCGCTTGATGATGGTGCATAGAAGAAAACGAGACAAATCGTCCAAAAAAAAAAGAAAAAGTTGTTTCTAAAATGTCGGCACATTGTCATTTTTTTTGAGAACATTTTCAGTCTTATTTTTTTTCGATTTTTTTTCGTTTCTTTTTTATGGTGATTAGAATGGAATGGTGCGTGCGTACGTATGATAAATGTATGTTTGAGGCCCGTTGATTTCGAACGCGGCGTATATATTCGAGAAAAATTTGCTAGTAAATGAGTCGTAAACAAAAAAGGAAAAAGCATCACAAGCAGCATGCGGATGAGGAGATGCGACTTAACTGGCGGGCGGTTGATGGAAGAAAGAGAAAAATCATTCCCCGACCATCGTGAAGAAGCAGATTACGCGGAGACGGTTACAGGCTTTCGGTTTTTCGGAGGCCCTTATTGATGACCTCCATGTTCAAAGACACAAAGGTCTTATCACTCGCAAACTAACCCGGAAACCATGCCGCATCTGACAATTCCCCAAGGGAAACAAAACTAAAAAAAATCATCGTCTATCAATTCTTCTTTGGTTTTTGGGGTGCTTGCGTTTTGGTTTTGTTAGACGCGCATACTCTTTGAACTTGTTCTGAAAGGGATGCAAAGGGGGTTTCCGCGAGTTTTGCTTGAATCGAATGCTTTTTTACTTCCTCGTGACTGATAGACACGTTGATGATGGCGATATGTGTAACAGCGCACCAAAAACCACCCTGCGATTTCTTTTGGATCCTATACGATTCCATACAATTCCTTCCGACATCGCGCCATCAAGTCGACATCGGCCATTACGCTACTCTATTGAAAATAGAAATGCTTAATGGAAGTCCTACCCAGCGAGGAATGTGTAAAAAATTGTGCCAAAATGGAAAAACTAATCGACTCCACGAAAATACTAAAGATCTCAATGGAAGAGCAGGTTTCAAAATAACATCAATTCGAAGGAATTAATGATCGGTCACAACTTACAACTTCATAATGTCCGCAGGTTCAGCAGGGTTATTGTTCTGGAACTTCATTAAGGCGGTTCCAAATGTTTTTTTTTTCGCCTTCAACTCTGATCTGGTTCAGTTGTGTTCAGATTTGTGTAGTATAGGACCAAGGGAGGGCAGATTCTGTGCTCGTTGGAATCTGGAAGCGCAGATTGATGACCAAATGGCACTTCGTTATTACTGATCGATTCACGTTATTAGTATTGAGTGACAACTGGGTGCGAAACGATATTGCGAGAACGCTCGATTCCCTCTCACATACAGAATGTGATCCCACATTGTCCCTATAGCAACAACAACCATCTGCAAATGCATTGCGTTCACTCTACATTGATAAATTGCCGGAATAACTACGCACGCACTACATGCACGAGGAATTTAATTCTCATTGTTTCAACATGATCCCCCCCCCACAACCAACAGCAATTCCAATAGGAGAAATTTCAATGCGCCTAAATGATTCAATGCCAAAAAGTTGCAAACTTGAAGCAAAACAAAAAAAATGATGACAAATGAATGTTGGACTTTTGGACATTTTGTATTCGAGAAGATGCCAAAAGCCTTATCCCCATTGGAATCCTCTATTCTCCTTGTTGGATGCTGGAATTTTCTATTGAGAAATGAAGAATTTCTTATACTCCAAATTATACAGATTGTTCCAGTTTAAATTTGCAAGAACTTCTGCGTTATTGAACTTGGATAAGTTGGTAACATCCAGTATGTGATTCTTGCTGAATGATGGAACGCTAGAGTTGGAAGTGAAGAAAAAAAAAACGAAAAAAGTCTATGGCCTGCAATGGAAGTCGGGATCAAACACGCAGTTGAATGCCGCGCACTGTGGAAAACTTTTCGGCCTCCTGTGGGAAGAACGAACGACGCTGGAGCATTGATACACGCTGGTGATGGATGCTGGCGATAATGCTCCGTCGTCAATCCACGTCCGCGGCACCGGCCTCGGAACAATACCAAACGGATCGACGCTGCGCTCTCCTCAAACTCCCCCCTTCGCACTGGGCCTCATCCCGGAACAAACCAAAATGTAATTCACTAGCATATACCGAGTAACATGGGTTATACCAACCGCACAGTATCTATTCATCTACTATTCATTTGGCGGTCTGGTTTTGCTAGGTATTTACTATTAATGTCCTTAGTTATCCGTCATCAGTGAGTGAATAAAAAGGAGTTCTAAATTTGAATTTTGTTTTTTTGATAAAGTTGCAAAATTTGTACGGAAGAGGCTTGCTGGAAATAAGGGAAAGTAGAGAGAGATAGAGAATATTAGCAAGTTAAGGAAGGGAATTGATTTATGGGGAGCGAGACCTTGACGACGCACGTTCGCGTTTTCGTTTCTGATAAATAATAAAAAACACATTAGACATATTGGTTTTATGTAGGGACATGAACGAATTGTTCATGTATATAAGTCCAACCACCCTCTGAATAAACTAATTCCGCAACATCACATCCGCACCTCATGTGTAGCATTTTGATTAGACCTATGATTTATGAATAAAAAATTTGAATTCGATAATATTTACAATAAACCTACAAAGGTACTCTTTCCAACCACCCATCTTACCCTCTCCTAATTACATTCGGACTGGTTTCGCTTGAAATTGGAATTCAAATGCCCATTTTCCTCATCACCGCTGGCTTGTCTCCTTATGGTCCACTGATCATTTCCATTTCGTTCGATCGCAGCATCGGAAGAGCAGCGGATTGCAATGTTGAAAGATCGTGTCGAGTTTGGAATGTGTTGCAATCGTGTGGAAATTCTCAATGTCGTCGTCGCCGTAGTGTAGTAGTCCGCGGCCGCCGCCTCCACGATGGCACGACGAGCCTCGATAATCCATCAAGCTCGCTCGCTGGAAACCAAACCCTCCCTTCCACGCTCCATTCATTCCATCTTTGTCCTCTAACTGTATATGGTATACCATACCAATCCGAAACAGTTTCCAACCCCTCTTTCCAATCTAACACACAAAAGGCATGTCAGAGGAAGATGAATATATGGTGCAAGCGACATGGAGATATAGGTGAACTCGAGGGTTGACTAGACCACGAGGGCGAGAGACAACTTTAACGCAAAGACAAGGATGCAAGCATTTGACGCCGATCATTTTTCTCCGAGGTTCGTTCCATCATCGCGTCACATCCGAACCCACCCCATTTTTCGACTGGGTGGTGGTGGGTGCTCTCTCTCTCTCTACTGGATATCTAGGGTGAACTTGTTCAAACCACGTTGCCAAATGTATAAGCGTCGAATTTTATTTATGACCATCCACCGTATCCGTTTTCTGTAATTAATGATTCCGAATGGATATCAAAACCGCTGCTATGGATGGCTTCTGTTTCAGTGATACTAATACCACAATCACTGCGAATATGATGAGACGGGAGACGCGGGATTCAGTTCTGCAATGCTGTATGTAAAATGCCTATGGGCAAATTGACCAGATTCATAAATATACGTCCTAACAGTGTGTTTCAGAAAGTCAGTCCCATTTTAAATAGGTATATCGAACTAAAGAAATTCATGAAGACGCACTATATACACAATAGATAGACAATATCTACATGTTCGATATTCAGTGAGGAGGGATGGAGGGACACATAATGTGTATCGCGTGCACATATCGTTTTAAAACCAACTCCGAACCATCAAGTGAGTTGGAGATAAATTCGTCTTTGATGGATTACGTACATCGAGAACACGAAATCGAAGCATTGCGCTTGGGAATTTCAAAACGGCGGGATGCATAGGATGCGCATTTGAACAAGTATTGCGACAAGTAACCACATGGTTAAAATAATATAATATTACCCATTCGAGATGAACCAATACCAATATAATCATATATCATACATTCCTAAAACTTGTACTTATAACTGTTAACACCTAAAACCTTTACTTGGAGCAACTTTCACGTTTTCTTTTTCGAATGCAACTAAGTATATCAAAATCATCTTTTAATATGATAGTTTGACTGGTTTCAAAATAAATCTGGCCACGGAATATGATTATATATGCGTATCACACGTACACGTTCTTAACTACACGTCTTCAACTTTAAGATCTTCCTAAGAATAAGTAGGTATATGATCTTCATCTTTGTAAGATGATAGTTTTGTCCATCGGGCATTGATTCGGTATCATTATAATAATATTAAAACATATAATGCGTTTTAAGCATGTTTATATACAATCTTCATATACTTTCGATGATAGTGGATGATTTGGATGCTATAGTGCACTTTGATGCCCATCTTATACCATCAGTTCATGTGTGTGTTGTTAGTTCTGACGTGATGTTCATGTTCAAGTCGAAGCTTTAACTTTTGAGTAATTTTAATATAATACGCTTATAATGGCTTGTGATTGAGATGGGCGAAATTACCGTTCTCGAAAATATTATCCGGTGTGCAATTTGATATGATGCGGTGAAACATGAACTAAAAAGTAAAAAGGAAAATATTTTTTGTATAGAAACAATGAAAAAATTTTTAGTATCTCTCGGTAGGTTGGAATAATTTATTTTCTAAAATTTAATGGACTCGACGTAAATGTGGGACGGCTACTTATAATATGAAGATGTTTTGCGCCTAGCTCTCTCGCATATATAACGATCATTAAGATAACACTTCTTCACACCTGTGCTTTTTTCCGGGCCCTTCCTTTCTTCTTCCATTTACTTTTTCTTATTTCTTATACGAACGTCACAATAATGCATGGAGTAACGAATCCAAGTCTTTTTTTTTAAATTCTCTCAAAAACTCATTTGAGGGAAATTTCGTTTAACGACTCGACCAAAAAAAAAAAAAAATTAAAATAAACAACTTGAAGAAGTTGATTAATGTCCTTGTTTCTTAAGATTCGATATGGTTAATTATTTTGTGAATTTATTTGCATTTGCATTATTTTGATGTTTGCTTATATCTACTTCTCGATTTACATATTTTCGTTAGTTAACGGAATTTCATTGTTAAACATTGGCGAACAGGAAAACTGATAGTGTTGGTATGAAGTAACGAAAATAAGAAGAAAGGAAAAGAGAAGAGAAAAATATGCCGGATGCAATGTTGAGCGCTAAGGTTTTTCGGTCGAAAGGGATTTAGTACGAAGTCGCCTCGGCCTTCTTTGAGACCTGGGGGAACTCCTCAAAGCGGAATCATCATTTTTCTTCGTCTCGCGAACAAGTAAGTCCACTTAGTCATCGTCCACAAATACACAAACACACATAAACACGTATAACCCAACAAAAAAAAACGCATCAGTAAGAGATGAAATGGAACAAGGAAAAAGCAGAGAAAAAGGGCATCATATGTAGGGAGGCAATCGAGGGGTTGCCAATACCAATAGGAGATGTAGTAAGTGCAAGTTACAGGGGAAGCAAATAAAAGATTTAGAAACAAGTAAAGCAAGGGAAGAGGGAAGAAATAATTGTCATAATGTGTTTACTAAGCTAGACGATTTTGGCGCAAGTTGTTTTAAGTTGCTGCAACTTGCTTCGGGTAAATCTGAGTCCCGAGCCCTAGGAAAAAAGTTGTCTTGGTCTGTTCCCCCTTTTTTCATGTCTTTACGTCTTTAATCTCACACTCTAATCGAACAATGTCTATTTAATGCATATTAAAATCTTTTAGATCGTGAATGACTTTTATTAATATGTTTTGGTTGAGCTTTAATTGAAGTTTGAATTTGTGCGCTTTTATGATTAATGCCCTCAGTTTTAGTTGTTTTTTTTTTGTTTGTTGCTACTGGGTCTGGATGTGACTTCCATCAAAGTGTATTTTTTCTCGTTTTGTTTTTTTTTTTTGTAAAATGATGGTCGACTCGTCGGAAACGTTTTCGAACAACAAAGAGACGAATTATAAATGAGCACGAATAGAAATTGTATAAGATGAATGTCGAAAAGAGAGAGGAGGCATTCATCTCGTCTCCGGCGAAAACACATTCATTTACAAACGAACACCATGCACAGCATCAGAGTGTATAGAGTGCGAAGCGCGAGAAAATGAATAGAAATGAATAGGCAATGGTTTAAACAGTGGAGGGCTTTATTCGTCCCATCCTCGCATCATCGTCGCAAAACATTCAATGACTATGCATATTACGAATTACCAACGTGGGCAACGCAAGTATTAATGGAATTTTGGAGAGTGATGCGCGCACTGCTCGCTGCTACCCCCGAATAACAGATGAATGAGTGATAAGTGAAACGTAATTATATTTTATTGTTTCGCCAAAATGCCCACCATCGGGTTGTGAATAAAGCGAACATTTAATCATTTTAGCGCATGCACCACAACCGCAAAGCATGACCGCGGATTTTAAAATTGCGACGTTCAAATAATGCGTCAAAAACCACTGTTAGATCATAATTTTGTTATTTCTTGTTTTCGACAGAATCCATACAACAACAGAATTCCATTAATGGGTTGGCCTATAATAATAAATTTGGGCTTTTAACGTAATTACACCATATATAGAAGTCAAAAGATCATAAACAACAAAATACCTACAAGTAAAAGTCTAAATCGACCGAAAACGATGAAAAATAGAAAAACACTATTCAAACCGTATCACTTTGTCTTAATAAACATCATGAGAAGCGACACGTGCTTCCTAGATTTTGATGGTGTTCATCAGTGTCCATTTAAGTTGACTCACATCATAAAAACATTATGAAGTTGTAATCGAAAACGTGGACATTTCACAAAAAAAAATATTATCTGAGCATATATTTGACAGGATTGGATGAAATGAAATGACTTTAGACGTAAAGTTTCAAGGAAGACTCAAGGGGACACACGCCCATTAAGCATTAGTCATTTGTGTTCCTATTTGATGGGCTCATCAATAATGTAGTAATCACCCAAAAATGTCATGTAAAATAAAAAAAAAACACTAGCAAACTACAGAAATTAACTTAACCAGGTTTTTTTTTCAAAAAAAATTTGTTACTGAGAAATTTATATTTTGACAGAAAAAAATTGCAAATTTCAAGGACAACTTGGTTCTATTCACAGTAAGTACGTTGATAAATTAGACTTACCCCTAGACCCTTTAAATATGTACACAGAAAATCATAGGTATGCAAAACTCTTTTCTGTGAAAAAAATCTTGGTGTGGTAAACTAAGATTTTTGCATAATTCAAACTCAAGGCCAAACCCTCACCTTAAAAACAGAATTATTTAATTCCCATGCTTTTTCAAAAGAGAATCTTTGTCACGTTACCAGTTCATTAGGCCATTAAAATTGTGCACTTTGCAATCACTCAGGCTTGGAATCTTCTTTTCTGTTGCTAACTCGTCCTTGGTGTCCTCTCTTAATGGGTTTTATTCATTTTGCGTGAATATCGTTCAACACCTATATGTATACCTTTTCCTGGTTTCGTAAACATCTCCTCGCTTCAGCTTTTGAATAGATTACTTAAATTTTGTTGTAAAGCCAACCAAGAATTGAAAATACGTATTCGGGTCGTATAGGTGACACAACAACAACAACTAGGTAGTACACGAACAAGGACTTCAAAGATACGTGTTACATTGAATAAGCTGCAGTTGATGTTGCATATATAGGTATATAGAAAATAGAAGAAGTATTCGTATTAGTTCTTAAGTCACATTCATGCAGTGAATATAAGGTGAAATAGATAAATGATGGGCAATTAGTAAATGTCCAGAGATAGGTTCAGGGAAGCAGCGAAATCGTTTCGAATTAGAATTAGACTGCAGCGACATACAGATATTTTCGAGAAACCAAATAAGAGTAAAAGAGAAGTTTTTGTGAGAGTAACGACGAGAGGAAGCGATTTTTTGTTGAGAAAATTAGTCATACACCAAAAAATATCATATCAAATGAGCTGATTTTGATTGTTAAGAAATAAAATAGCAAATTGTGAGCAAATCGGTGAAGCATTCGTATAAGATAATTGAATTTTTTCATTTTCAAATCTTATTGTATTTCTTTCATCTCAGCATTCCTATTTCCATTACACCAGTAGGTAAATACTTTCTTTTTTCTTCAATCTCTAATATGACGTAATTCCATTATTCCTAGATTTTTCGTTGTGCGTTGGTGGACATTTTTGTATGCTCTTTGGATATTACGGGTACATTATGGAAAAACCGCGGGGGAGAATTGTGCGGCTGAGGATTGTATCACGAACAATAACTGCAGGAAAAAATAAACGGTAAACGGGTTAGGAAAGAAAAGTTCTCTAAATGAAATGACGGTAGCTCACAGTATGTGTCCTACATAGTCTCCGAACATGGAATATTTGAAAGTCCAGTATCACGATTCATGAACATACAAAGTGTTTCAATAGAATTTAGAATGAAATGATGAATTTTCGAAATTTGTTATAGAACGATATTATTATATTCACGATATTTGCACGATACTTTTTTAATCCGCATTGTTTTTTTTTATGTTGCTGCGCTGTTGCTGTTACCGCGCCTTGTAGAAGTTTGCTCAATTTCTTTTCGTTTCGGTCCATCCCACCAACATCAATTTCCACCTTAATTTATTGTCTTATTTCCCATTGTCATTTTTCATCCTTCATCCTTACGTTATGTGTTCTCTCCATAGACATTTCTCATACCCAATGGATAAACACGAAATCAGAAGGAAAACTAATAAGAAAAGTAAAAAAAAACCTCACGAAACTTACTTAACAAGTTTATTAGAGATTATTTCAGAAATTCTATGACTAAATTTAGTTTCTCCTTTGTGTATTTAATACTCCTAGAGTAGTTTGTGTTTGATAGTTTTATATGCGTTAGACACTAATGCATGTCGCTGTTTTTCCTTTCTTATTTTTTTCAACGAAATGTTGGTACATCTTCATCAAGGCACAACCGCAACATGTACCAACAAACACAAATCAAACGCAAAATAAACGAACGAAACATGAATTAATTGAATATTCTAAACAGTCTTTAGTATGAAACACCATTAGGTATAAGTATCCAAATCCAAACACAAAGTAAAAAGTTGTAGATACGAATAAAGCCCATATGGACTTTTGAAAATTAATGATTCGTCCTAATCTAAACGCCTTTCCTTATTTGCTCATTTCACGTTAAATTTTTGACTTGTCTTTCTTTCTTTTCTATTTTGTATATGTTACATTGTTACTTAGTTCTTGCATCTTCTATCTTGGCGGCATCTTATTAGTTTTTATGAGCTAAAGAAATACATGTTGGACATAAGACGATGACTACAATAAAATAAACTCACCGCAAACTCACGCATGAAGTTATTAATTACTTTACATGAAATTACCTACATAGCGTTAAATTTACATGGCTAGTATAATATATTAATTAAACAGTTAAATGTTGTATTGTTTTATTACTCAGCATTATTTCAGCTTTTTAGGGAAGTCATTTCTATTTACTAATTTTCAAACAAAGTGGCGTGGCGTTAAAATACACAATTTTATTCATTATTTAATTTCCTTTAGTACTTATCTACATTTTTCACTGAATTTATTTTTTATTTTTTGAAAATAAATGTAGCATAAAGCGAGTTGGGAGAAGTTGCCAGTCTTCCAGAAAAACTAAGGAAAAGTTTGCAATTATTTATGAACGCAAAAGAAGATGATTACATGATTGATTAATCCAACTTGCGACTTATAAATTATTAAACGATAGTAGCCTTAAGTGCATATTAAGTCACAGTTAGTCGTCAAACAAGTAACTTAAAACTAAAAGTTGATTTAAATAAATCGGTACGGGTTCGCACCGCACAACTTTCCGACCATATCCACTACGATTTCGTAGAACTCGTCGACCATAAAAGTAATTTTCATCGGAAAGTGGAAATAAAATTGATTACGTTTTGATATCACTATACTTCTGGGCAAT
>JARJEB010006647.1:0-15694 GCA_030264535.1 Liometoxenus newtonarum
GCGCCATACACGCTCCGGAAATCCTTTGAGGAAAAACTGTTCAGGCGGCCTGTCCGGATTTCCGGACGCGGCCTGAATACCCCCTCGGCCATACACGTTCCGGAAATCCTCTGAGGAATGGCCTTCCGGAATGCGCTGCGGTCAAACTGAACTGAATTGTTCAGTCCGGAACTGACTGACTGCTCAGTTTTTAGAATAGTTTTTCAATTCTCATCCGGCCGCCTGAACAGTCTACAAAATCTGTCAGTTTTTTACCACACACGCACCGGAAATCCGGAAGGCCAGGACTGAACAGTTTTTCCTCAAAGGATTTCCGGACCGTGTATGGGGCCCATTACGAATAGCCCATTGTCACTAAATCTTTGTGCGATATTTTTTAAACTTTGTTTTCTGAGCGAGTAACATTCTGCCCCCGAATTGACTCGAATGTCAATCGAGTTTAGTTTTCGCAAACCCCAATTAGTCCTGGTTTATAATGGGCGTTAACTTATATTTAATCCGTTACCGCTAACCTTCAAGCATACGTTTTCCATTTCTATAGTTCTGTTTATATTGGCTTGAAATAGTCCGTTAACTTATTCTGTAGGCCGTAAACATAGCCAAGTTTTAAGATTTGCGGAATACATCCTACTCTCAAGTGTAAAACGAACGTAACTATTTTGTCACGAACTGTCTGTGTTTCGGTTTCGATGGTTTGGTGGAAATCCAGCTTTAGAAATCATGTAAACAATCTATACCTATATATTTACTGACAACAGTGGAACTATTTATTATTTTTTTGTTCACACAATAACTTAAATGCAGGTGTTGCATTAAACTATAATAAAACTAAAAAAATAAACATACAAATGATTTAATTCTGTTTGTGGATCAGCTAAACTTGATTTTTGTTATATGTAATAATTATTACAAAACACACTCTCAAATTAATATTTAAATATAATATATAAACTTATTTCGTACACAATCTTATGCACATCATCAAGCACGAATGAACGATATCTATTTCTACTTGCACTTTTTGGATTTTTGATGATATTTTCTGGTTTTTTATTTATTACTGTTTATTTTTGTGTTTACATAACCTTAACTTTTCTGTTTGTCATAGAGTTTGTTCAATTTGTCCATAAGCTCCCTACCAAATGAATCATTATACATCGGACTAATTTTCGATAATAAACTGTATGGTGTCTCGTAATATTCTTCAGAGGGATCATCCTTTAAGTCATATGCTTTGCCAACGATTCGGAAACCATTTCCAGACAGTTCAACACAGAATTGTTCATTTTCGACTGTGGTCAAATTCAGATAAATCCGCCTTTCATTGTTTTCTAATTTCGAACTCAATTTGATTGATCGAACATGTTTACCGACGTCTTTTATGACGGCATCAGCTTCAGCCCGCCAATTGCCTGCTTTGTCCATTTTCACTTATCACTCTTCTCTTCTTTTAAATTAGCATTTAATTAACACCAGCCTGTCAAAAAAACATAACCTAAACATCTAAAATTCTATATTTTTAATTACCAACAATTTCACTAACAAAACCGTCTATCAAAAGCATTGAATTAATACAATTTCAGGCAACTTGTAACTTTATCAACAGAAAATTTATCATTTGGTCCAATACCCAACACTGTCAATGTACCACATTCAACTTGTGTGCGTCCAGCATCGCTAATTAAAACTGCATTCAACTTATTTTCTAATGAGACTTCATATAATTTCCGCAGGGAACTTTCACTATCCACTTTTAGAACAATCTTGGGTTGGCCATTAAGAAACCATTGTTTAGCTAATTCAGATTGTTCATTTGTTGAATCTAACGCTTGCTGGTATGATATTACAGCTGCATGAGCACATTGTGATGCCACTTTACCACGTTTCATTTTCAAATCTGTTCTTACAACTAACACCATATTAATGTCGAGTTTTGGTAAAACACTACGTAATAGTTTATGAAAAGTCATTTGAACATTGTTGTGATTTATTCCGAAGTTCGTTGTTTTCTATTTCGATCAGTATACTTGGTCATGCACGATTTGAATTCACCAACAATGTCTTGACATTTTCTCCAGTCCTGTGTCATTGCAATGCATTCCTAATAAATTAAATTTAACATTTGATTGGTATATTAATAAATTAATAATTATCAAGAGCACTTACTTGGACTTTGTAGTGAAGTTCAATGCAACCGGTTTTCTTTAACATTTCTTCTACCGGATCAGTAATTTCTTGTGTACCATGTCCAAAGTTGGACATAATAAATGAAATACCTTTTGGTAATTTAATTGGGAGTTTAATAAATCAGATTTCTTGGGATTTAAAAGATTTTAGGTTAGTTAATGTAAAATATTGCCACGCTGGGTACGTTCAGGTATCCGTGATTGGTTACAAAGTTACAATAGTCAAATAGTGTAACCCTAGGAGCGCGTTCCAAAAGTCGAGGGAATGGGTAAAAGTTAGCCAATGTTCACCCCAAGCCGTTCCAAAACTAGGGGTAACTGATTCCCCAGAGCGATTACTCCGTGTTTTGGAACGCATTTGGGTGTACCTTTCTTACCCTACTCGTCGAGTGGGTTAAATGTTCCCCGGCCATGCGCATTATAAAACTGCCAATAACTGAGTTTTGGTCCCTAAGTTATCTCTTCCTAAAGCGGTTTCTTTCTTTATTTCATTGTGAACATAGCCCAATATACATTTCAAATGATGCAACATTTATACGAAAATGCATTTGAAATTGACGAACTGTCATTGCCGGTATTGTAATATCAACATAATTAAGTATTCTTACAAGTGGCATATATTAATTGTACGTCTTCAATTTCATCATCACTTACTTGGATCATCGTAATTTGGCATCATTGGAAATATATTATTAAACTCCAAGAACATTTTATTAATTCCATTTATAAGATTCAACCCAATAACTTTTCTTGCTGCCATTTCACGAGCCATTTCGGCGTTTTTATTGTGGTTAGGTAATTCCCCAGTATACCCAGGATCGTTCCAAAATCCTAGGCAAGTTAATAGTCACGTGACATCACCTTCACTCTACCTTTCCTTTACCTTCACGCTGACTTTTGGAACGCAGCCTAGCCGTAGGAGCACGTTCTCACTAGCGTTTGACCGGCACCGTGGCTACTATGAACATGACCAATCACTAAAACGTTCCAGAATACGATCATTAGTTTCAATATTTTTTACATAGTGGCTAGTGGCCACCCTCACTAGAAATTAAAAAATAACCCTCAGATGTGGGACCACTGAAGGGTAGAATTATAAGGGTAAAAATACGTTTTTCTCAGTCAAATCAGTTAAGTTCCCCATTTTACGATTACGCGCATGGCCGTTACCTCGCGTCGTTCACAAACGAAAGGGGGCGTTCAGGAAGTACGCTCTCTATGCAAGAGCGCGCTCTAGAGCGACCAAATGCGTTCGAATATGTGGCAGTGCACTCCCAAGAATGTAATCTTGATCGTTCAGAATATGCGGAGTAAACACTCAAGAGCGCGCTCCCGCTTCTTAACTGGTTAATTTGAGACTAATTTGGAAATTGTACTAAACTCACTCCAAAAAGACGGAAGAAATCCGAGAAAAAATCGAATTACCAAACATAAAAGTTAGATTAGAGTTAATTTTGGAAAAAGTTAGAATTCTGGTATTATCGAGAACTACATCTTTGCAAGCCATTAAAAGCATAACGATTCCTACTAACATGTTCTTATCAAGATTGTTGTTCATTATGAAGCCTGCTCGGAAACCTCCTGAAAATGACTCGGGATGGTCTCCTCGTGATGTGAAATGTGATGTTATGGTCCGAACTACGCTCAAATCCGTTCAGAAACCCTGAGTGTAGAGTTCGCTCTAGAGACGAAAAACCGAATTACTCTGCAAAAATCGCTCTACCTCGAGAGCGTACTTCCTGAACGCTCTCCAGTGGAGCGTGGCATCACGTGATGTCATTCTTAAGGTAGGCGTCCACGATGAGATTTTTGGTCAGATTTTTGTTCCGTGTCATAAAAAATTCAGCTACAAGTCTACAACAGGAGTTTAGAGTGGAAATAGTTGTAAGACACAAGTGAGAATGCAAAAATCTGTGTTCTCTCATGTGTCTCACAACTATTTGCACTGTAAAACTCCTGTTGTAGCTGAATTTTTAATGACACGAAACAAAAATCTCACCAAAAATCTCATCGTGGACGCCTACCTTAACTCTACCTTCACTCTTCGTTTGGGAACGTACTCTAAACGTAGGGTAATGCGTCATCGAGGTATAGCAGGGTTGCCAGGTGAAAAATATTTTTATCCCCACTTAGATCTGGAAAATTCCCCAACTGAGAAAAAAATTCCCCATTAGCTGTATTTCTTTGTGCTTAATTTTTTGCACGCGTTAAAGTTAAAGCTGTTTCTTTCAACCATTTCTCTCTAAAAACTTCAACTTTTCTAAGCCTCGACAGAGACGGGTAGAAAAGTAGACGGGTAGAAAATCCTAAATGTAAATGGCATATTTTATTCTATTTCTATTCGGAATGGTGCATGATTCCAGAATTCTTTTATATTCATTTTTTTTTCTTCTATCTCGTTTATCAATGCTTTTTATATCGAGCATAGTTCATGTTTATGTTACTCTGAACTATATTTTTTTTATCATTGATTCTCTCCACGAGTCAACATTGAATATATTCTTTTTTTCTCGTGTACTGTCTTCTTCTATAATAAAATACTAGCAAATGTATAGCAAGAATAACACGAAAAATCATGTTGTCATGTGACGCCACTAGTACTTATGCAAATTGATAGTTTTTTTCAAGTTTATGCTTTGATAATTTTCGCATCAATGTGTGCAATAAAAAAAAGTAAACGGGCGATTATATTGACCATTGGGGCGACAGAGCTAAAGAAAAACTAAGAAATCGGTAAACAAAAGTGAATCACTCATAGCTTCCTAAAGTAATTCAAAAACAAATATTAAAAAAATGAATCAAATTATGTTAACAAATGTAAAATGTATTCCTTGAATAGTAATAGTTAGGCCAGTCCCTAAAAAGCGCGGGAAATCAGTAAATATAAAAAGACCAATTAGAAAATTTTTATTAGGAGCTATGGCCTAACTGTTTCTATTCAAGGAATACGGATTACTTTTAACATAACTGCATTTTAACGTAACTGTTGTTTTCTTCGGGACCAATGGGCGATTATATTGATCTTTGGGCAAAACAGTTAAAGAAAAACTAACAAATCGGTAATCAAAAAAAAACTGAGAAATGAAGTTATTTAAGAAATCGATAAGTTTTAATCCAAAATATGTTAACAAAAGTATAATATGTTAACAAATGTATTCCTTGAATAGAAATACTTAGGCCACTCCCTAAAAAAGCGCGGTAAATCAGTAAATATAAAAAGACCAATTAGAATGTTTTTAATCAAGAAAGACAATTTAGGAAAGCTTATTTTCACAGTATTTTTTCATTCGCAATTAATATTTTTAAATGCACAAGAAAAGTTAACTCGCTTGTCAGGGATCGACCTGAACCTCTGCGTATCTAGCGCGGTGACAAGAGAGTTAACTTTACTTGTGCATTTAAAAATATTAATTGTGAATGAAAAAATACTGTGAGAATGGGCTTTCCTAAATTGTCTTTCTTGATTTTATAATTAAATAATTTGACAAAAACCTTGTTCCATTAGAACTACTAAAGTTTTGCTTCCAGAATTAGGAAATTCCATTCGAGGGAAGATATTTACAAAATGAAAATATCAAGTTAAACATAATTTCATTTTATTATAAGTTATTTAGTTGTGTCACAATACGTAATAAAAGTAACGTTAAAATTTACATTTTTCATTTTTAAAATAAAAAAAAGTTAAATAATCACTGATTTAGCAAAGTTTTCATTTGAAGTAATAAGAAAGAAATCCATAAAATGGCGAGACAGATGATTAATTTGTACTAATAAATCGACATATGATTTTTTAAATGTTTCACATTCAATAAGCACATTTAGCGCGTAAATAGCTATAAAAACTAAATTGAAATAAATTAACATCCAATTATTATTGCCAATGATTAATAAAATATACAAACACGTATTAGGTATATTTGTAAATATAAATTAATTATTCAATAAAAGCAGGTAGGAATACAAAACTTGAAATGGCGTTCCAAGGCGACACTTATGTATGTACTTTATATTACTTTTAAAACAATATACCTATCAGTCAGTTATCAGTTTTGTTTCTTTTATTTTAATATTTAGATTCATTGCGGCATTTTGTAATTGTATACGATTGTCCAATCACAGAACATTCGAAAATTATTGAAGAGAATATTTCAAAAATTCATTAATTGCAAATTAACAAAAAATGCAATTATTTGAATTGAACATTGGAGAACATTTGGAGTTAGTTTGTGCTAAAAAAATAGCAAAA
The DNA here is from genome assembly GCA_030264535.1 of Liometoxenus newtonarum. Classification (NCBI taxonomy): domain Eukaryota; kingdom Metazoa; phylum Arthropoda; class Insecta; order Coleoptera; family Staphylinidae; genus Liometoxenus; species Liometoxenus newtonarum. The sequence continues at coordinate 6,433 of JARJEB010006647.1, forward strand.
CAATTATTTTGGCACTTAAATGAGATATTTAGATTAGATAAATAAGCATCAAACGCATTTGGAACTTTTTAATTTAAAAGTTGAATTGATTCATTTGTTGTTTTCTTTGGATGGCTTTTCAGATTTTATTTTATTAAACATGATATGATTTATTTTGCTTTTTATTTAACTCTCGATTACTATCTAGGAACGTTAACTTACTATAATTTAGTTAGGTCATGGTAAGTTCAAGTTCTATATAAGTCTGTAAAATATCGTGTTTATAATCAATCATTGGTTGCTCATAATCGAAATAGTTTTGTGTTAAAAGCTAAAGGTAAAATACAGTTATTAAATATTTTGATTTGTTTTGATCTTTGATCAAAATTCTAATCACTTTTCTATATTTTGACTTATACAGCGACTGAACTGCTCGAATTCTCTGAGCATGGCGTTGGAGATTCTAAGGACGATATTTTTTGTTGTAAATGTTGTACCTGTAATCAAAAAAAAAAGGTAATTAAATGTCCTCCTGTAAATAATTTGGCAAAGTTTCAAAAACAAAACAATACATTGACCAATATATTAAGAATAAATGCCAGTTTGTACCGCTGCAAATAAATACGGTTTGCAGCAGGTGAAGTCAGATTCCCGCCATATTGGCGAATAATGCATAGTTCATGACTGACATAACATAAACATGACATAAACATAGAACTTAACCTGCGAAGTAGAAACATGCAAAATGCTATACTACGGTTGTTATTTTACGTGTCATAGTGAACCGTAGTATAGCATTTTGTATGTTTCTACTTTGCAGGTGACGTTCTATGTTATGTCAATCATACACCATGCTTAACACGCCATCCAACGGTTGCACCGAATGCACCAATTGGGTGTTCATCATTGCACCCGGTGCAAATGCATCACGAAATAAAAAAGTTAAAATGTGTAGTACAAACCTGTGCTGCATGCCTTTCAACCATAATGATCATTTGATGTTCCATTTTTTTAAATTTCGCTTGATACTTCTTATTGTTCCTATCTACGGTTTCAGCTAAAATGCTAGAACCAAAATTTAATGGTTACTTCCTTCATTATTTACTCATTATCTACCTAAATTTACATGAAATTACCTATTCGTGTGATTCAGATCCTGAACGATTTCCCTTCCTTCAAGTAGACGCGCTTCGGCGTTTTTGGTGACTTGTTCTAATGTGTTTACTAATTCCTGAAGTCGCACCTTAAGTCTTGCTTCACGTGCCAACGCTTGCATTAATTCCAATTCTACTCCCTGAGCATGCTCAGCATCTGAATATCCTCTACTATCCTAAATATGAAAAAAAAACATAAAAATAAAATTAACTTCTCATACATATCTCTCCAACTTACTCTATTTTGTGTTGCTAGTGCTAAAAGTGCCTCCGTATCTTTGAGCTGTCCTTGTAAATTTTTTAACGCGGCGCCCTGGGCTCTCTGTTGTCCCTCAACGTATTTCAGTTTAACTTCCATAGCGGATTTTTCCTTTTCCATTAAAAATAGCCTCGATATAAGTTCAGCCTTTTCTTCTCTCAAACCCATCAATTCCTATAAAACACATTTATCACATGTCTTTGCCTTTTATATTTTTGCGGTATCCCAAAAGATGATAAAGCATAGAATATTCTATAGACCTGCAAAAGTACGGCCATTTCGAGATCAATTTTTCTAGCTTCCTGACTGCTAGACGCCCTGATGGGCGCGTTCTCGATCTGGGTGGACTCCAATGCAACGTATGTTCCTTGTATATGACTCCTTTCGGCTTTCAGACGAGATACGTGCTCGCGCAATCTGTTCTCGTGGTCTGTGGACCACGGATTGTCGCTATAAAAAAATCATGTTCTAAATATTTCAAAAGGTTTCAAGAGCAAAAAAAACAGGAAAAATACGTATTGCAGTTTTCTAGTCGTTTTAGTGGTTAGGACTAGTACGTACTCGGATGTCGGGCTGCCGTAAACGTTATTCTGCCATGGCGATAACAGCACGTCCGTGCTTTGATATGAATCCAAATGGGTAAGGAGTTGTCGCGCTACGGTTTCTGCCGCCGATCGATTTTCAAGTGATTCTAAATTACACGAAATGTTAGAATTTCATGAAAAATTAATTATGCTAACTTAAATACGGGAAAATCTTACCGGAAATTTCTTGATTCAGGGCTACTTCAGTCTCTAATAAAGCTAACAACACGTCGTAGGCCTCGATCGTGCGATCAGTTACACCAAGCGCTAATCTGAGTGCTATCGCGTTCGACTCATATTTACCACATAATAATGCTAACCTGTAAACATTAATTTAATTAAATTTGTTGAGTAGAGGGATTTTACCCAATTTTACTGCTTACAATGGCGACAATACGATAGTTATTGTGAACTACAAACATTTTCAATTAGTTCTGTTCAACCAGAGCAACCATGTCTCAAATAATCAGCATCACCTCAGACATGGACAACACTGTTTCGACTTAGCAGGTCTCTTCGGCATGCCTATGAGGATGACACTAAATATCTAATCCGAAAGCGTTGTCCATGTCTGAGGCGATGCTGTGTCTTTGAAAAGTAGTTGCTCTGGTTCAACAGAACCAAGTGAAATTGTTCGTAGTTGACAATATTGTAAGTAGTAAAATTGAGTAGAATCCATCTTACTTTGATTTATTTTTAAAAGTTCAAATACTTTCGGAAGACATTGACGAATAATGAAAAATTAATATCGTAAATACCCCCTCCAACTTGCTAGAGTTGTCATTAATGGAATTGGTATTCGTAAAGCATACGTAACTACAGGATAGAACATTTAATTACCTATCACAATGCGCTTTAGTTTCGGATAATGTTATTGCCAACACGGAATTCTGCGACCTGGCATGTTCTAGTTTCGTGCTTAATCGTCGAAACTCAATATCGACAGCCTGTCGTTCACTCTGCACGTCGCACTGTTTAAGGATGTCACCAACGATATGTTCAGCTACGACGGTAGACAAATCAACATTCACAAGGTCATTCGGATTGACGGCACGTTGTCCATCCGTTGCCCTTTTCAGTTTTATGCGTTCAGCCATTTTCGTCACTGGTATTCCACCATTCGTACCGAAACCATTCTTGCTCGTTTTGTGAATCGGAACGATGTTACCGTATTTGATTTCCTTTTGCTCCGGCTGCTTCGAATCACAATCCGTTTCAATATGTGATTCAGGGGACTCCAAACATTTATTCTCGTCGTCGGTATGACACAAGTTATTCGACAATGTAACTTGCGCAAGTTTCGATTGGCATTCCATTAGTTGAGTTTTTAAGTTGACAATTTCCTGTTTGAGACATTCAACGATATCTGAATGAGGCGATGCTGAAGTATTGTGGGTATCATGTTGTGAAGAAGTTAATTTTGGTTCGGGTAATTCTAGAGGACTTTCTGAAAGCTACAAACGATTGTTTTTATTGTATTTATTCAGATAAGATGTTGGAAATGAAAAACATAAAATTTGTAACTTACTGGGAGTTTGTTGTCAATGTCCGAGAGTTCACCCTGTTCCAATTCGCTTACTTCCAAGGGACACGTTATCGAATCGTCGTGGACGCTGGTGCATACTTCTGAAAAACCAGAAAACGTATAAAAATGCAAGATCGTCCAAATCTACTAAAAAAGGAACGTCGTTTCAAAAGTGTGACCTGATTCGAGTTCAGTGTAAATTGCTTTACGTTTTTTCAGTAGTGTTCATATTGGAAGAGGACTAGAAAGCTGAATAGTGAAACTTGTACTTCGTAGAACTTAAATTAAGGATAAATAACAAGCTTCAAGAATAACTCGAGGATGTATTTGCTATGACGTTTCATGTTCTAAGTCTGAAACTCAACAAACTTTCTTCAATGCTAAATTCTCAATTCCAATTTCCAACCAGGATTTTAAATGGAATCTAAAAGATATATTTGACCCCAAACTTGGAAAAACTTTTAAATCGTCTCATTACTCCTGAACATTCGTTTTTACCCTTAGGACCTTAGAAAACCCCAAATCTAAGCCAGTGGTACATTCACGTAACTTTGTGCTATTATCTTCTACTCAGCGAATATTCAACGGGGTAAATATCCTCCTAGTGGTAACATAAAACTATATCTTAGTGAAGGCAATTCATTCTTCAATGGCAGGATAGAACAATGGCCAAATACACGCTACCAGCATTGAATAGGACGGATACCGATACTACCAGTGTTAGGATGAATCGAACTAGACTTAGAGGAAGTTTGTGCACTGAAAACAAGAGCATATGTGGAGAACTATTCATTGAGCATCCACCAATGATGCAAATCTGCTCGAGAAGCAAAGATAATTTTATCAACACGGTGGCTGGTTCTGTCACTTAAAACATGTCTAAGTGGATGTAAATTCCAATGCTCCTAACACGAGGCGCTTGTGTGTCGTTAAGTAACAAATCCAGCAGCAGAGACAAACTGGAAAGCTGCGCGTTGTCACAGCTGGCAGGAACGTAAATTTTCTTGAGACGCTTCAATCCCAGTCTCAGTTCCAGTTGCTATTGCCCAGAGCCATAGAAACTTGTAATGCGAACAGCGAATAAACTAAAATGAGTGAACTGGTTCATGTACATTGTACACCATGCATATTTGTGCAAATTACTTTGTCTCAGCGTTCATTCGTTTTTTTTTCGAGCATGCTTTTTAGGTAGCGATGAGTACCATATCGATTGGTCTATGATATAATCTAAGAGTAGGTATGTGTCGAGTGTATGACCTGAATACTAAAATTACATTTTGGCGATAAGTTACGCTTCGCAGATGCTTGAACCAATAGAGTAGATCGTGAATGTTCATTGTCGAATTTTTCATAGCCAGATGCTTAGTGAACCGTACAATATGGAATATAGTATTTAGAAAACCTTGAATAAACTTAGCAAAATAATAAAAAACATTTCGATCCAATTCAACAATTAAATAAAAAGTAAAAAATAATAATCCCTGGTTATGAAACACACCGAGCTTACAAACTCCACTGGTTAGTCTTACTATAGTTTCAATTTATTTCATCGTTTGTCCTAAATTCTTGAGGACCACCCGCTTCTTAAAAACATGAAAACTTACTCCAAGCCGTCCATGCACTTACTTAGCACATACATTTAACTGAAACACTTTGAAACACTCAGAAACAAGAAAAAAAAACAATCAATCGAGGAAATATATGTTACTGTAAAAGCCCGAATATTCGTAAATCCTAAGTTTTACCGGTAAATGCTAGGTTTTATCATTATCAATAGAATACGGCAGGTAAGAAATACCTGGGTTACAATTTCGGACTTTTACAGTAACATATATAGATTTTACAGTTTCACTTTGTTCTTATTTGTAAATAATAAAGACTGCGGCAGCAGTAGATGGAAATGAGCTCGTTATAAATGTCGTCTGTACAAACTTATTAAAAAGTAACAAACTAATCATCATACAAAAAGTAACGATGAATTTAACATCCAGTTGCGTTATTGAACGGTTGAGCCGTTGAGTGTAAATTAAAATTAAACAGAGAACTTTAACAACCTCCCATCACTTAGGAAGGTACTTGGTACATACCACTAGAAACTTCTTGCACTTGCTATATTTTCTTATATCAGGCTTACAGCATGTTGTCTTCTCTGTATGAGTATTAAAAGGTATGTTCCTGTGTTCAATATGTTTACAAAGTTGAAAGCAGAAAATAATATTTACCGGATGTCTCATCCTCTTCTGCGATCGCCATCGTACGTTGCTGATGTAATTTCCGTGTCAGCTCAGCTATGACTGAATGCAATTCTGTGAGTTGTTCCTCATATCGTTGAGCTTGATCGTCTAATTGTTGTTGTAAACGTTCCTGCGAGAAGAATTAAAGTTTGTTAATTTTGGTAAATAATTGTTGATTAATGATTAAACTACTAAACCAAATCATAACAGGAAACAACAACTTTGTTTTCTTTCATATAATATAAGGCAAAATACGATTGGCAAATGCTTAAAAATGGATTAAAAAGTAATTTGAGACTTGTTTGTTTCTTTCGTTCCATTTTACCTAAATTCCTATTAGTGATTTCCTTGAAAATCATGCAATACTTTGGGCTATGTCTTCGTGCACTGGTACAGAATGGAATAAATGCAATTATTTAGGATTTCACATTTGCAAAAGCAATTCCATTAAGTTTTGCGTATTCCGATTCACATTGTGTTCGAATTGTAGATCGGAGTCTTAGATTTTGATCCGATTCGTTGGATTCGCTGTTTGGTTTGCTCGGTTTGCCGCATACTAAAATTGTGCATTCGTAAATTCGCAAAATTTGAATGCAAAATCTCTAGGTATATGTAGTTTTTACTTGCTACGACTCCGTTCCGTTCCTAGTTAATAGTTTATCCAGAAAGTACGTGTTCAAATAGCTGAAGGCGAGCGAAGAAGTTCGCATTTGCAGTTCATGTATTGATTCCAAAAATGGCAAAGAGGAAATGTCTATAAGTATATACAATCCAGAATTCGACTAGTTATTTCAATGCCTATAAATCACGAATAAAGCAAATTAAATAGAAATTTAAAACTCGAAGAATAATGGCAATAAATAATGGAAAATTCGCGTTTGGTAAAGTCATTTTCCAAAGCCGATTTATATCATTTTTCTTTTCAATTTTAACCAATAATAGTGCATTTTATGAAATAAATATTCTTCCCGCAAAAAATTCCCTATACTTAATAAAGTTGTAACCGAGTTGAGAACTTTTCTAATAGAAATGCGCGCATAGCCGTTGAAGATTGAAGTATTGAAAAGATCCTTTGAAGTGTTATTTTGTTATTCAGCGTTTCTACATCATACGCTTCATCTCCGAGTTTCAAGCCAGTGAAATGTACTTCTTATAAAGTTAAAAGATCATTAAACTTCACTCTTCGCTGCGCTGAATATTAGAACAAGCTCACAAGCTCGTACATTGCGTTTGCTGTTGTTCGTTGTTTGTTTGCATTTGCACATTGCTCGTTTCGTTTTTTTCGCATGTATACTTATAAGATACAGTTAAGATAGTAAGGAGGATAATATAAACATAAAGCGTCGTCATCTGGTTCGCTAACTTCATGTTCCTGCTCATGATCTTCTTATAGAGCTAAACGGTCTGGTAGCTATTACGCGAACCTAACCTAATAGAACATCTAGATATGACTAGAGGCATAATAGTGCAAATTAGTATTACAGGATCTGCTAAATGGACGTGCCTACTGGGAATACTCAACTGGGAATACTTAGACAATGTGTCTAAAGTAATTATACTGAATGTGAGGACAGGCAGGGAGCATTAGTTTCCGCATCAAGATGCGACTAATTTAGGACGTTTTTGTTGGATTTTTGCCCTGATTCTAGTGAACAATGAATTATTCAATATCCTGTAGTCCCAGTTCCGAGGGAGGCTTATCTGTTTGTGCTATTTATTATATTAGTGATGCAACTGTTTATAGTTTAGCTCATTCATGTTCAGATTTCCACAGTTCAGCCAGCGTTCGTGTTGCTTAATCTAATTTTTTCAACACTTTGCATCATATATGCACGTTATTCAAGTTTCGCTTATTTTCGCCAACCCTGGCGTCCCTGGCTTCTACCATGTACAGTGGATAGCGGGCGGTAAGCACATAGATATTGTGGTGGCTTCAGTCAGTGCTTGTTTTAACGATTTTATGCCCGCAACATAATAGCACGAATACAAGGACGGCACCGAATTCCACTGAATGTTAGCCAAGGATAACATTGTAACTTGTGTTTGGTGCTGTAGCTCTATCTCATCGTGAACTTGCTCTTGCTGTACAACAATATCTACAACTTTTCAACACCGGTAGCAAGGTTGAGCTTCAAATTGTGCTCTAACTTCAACAATGTAAAATTTTATTAAATCTGGGGATGACTTAAATGAGGGTTTTTTTTATAGGGAATGTACCGGTTGGTATAGGTTAGTCGCACGATTCTAGGTCAAATCGATTTTTCGAATACTAACAGCTAATGAAAGATTGCGATCAAACTGGGGTACAACGAAATATGATATTTCAAATTAGGAAGTTTATGGTGCGCGTTCAGACTCTTGGATAAGTAAATTTTGCCTTCTATGAATATACAAACAGAAACAGCAAAATTTCTTAAATAAGATAAATTATTGGTGTAAATATAAATGTTAATTAGATTTGTCGAAATATCTTGAGAATATAGCCACTTGATAGAAGACTTAATTGTTCATATTTTTATAAGTCCATTTATTTGATTAATTCGTACTTAATTCAAAATAAAATAAATTTCTTTAAAATATAATCGTAAAGTTTGCAGAAATTGAACACTGGAAAACTTCCTTATTTCCTTTTTCTCTTTAATTTCAGGGAATTCCAATAATAAATGATTCTTCTGGGTATCCGTGTATGATAACATTGATAACACAATAATATTTTGTTGACATTTCCGTATGCTGAGCCTGAACCAAAAGCAATTAACGATTGTTTATATTACTTTCAACATTTGGTTTGGTTTATTTTTTAATTTAAGTAAGTACGCCGGAAATATAAAACCACGTCCTTAAATAACTTCATTCTTCATTAAAACTTGTCTTATACTCGTCAAATTAAAAAAAAACGGTGGGTTAAATTCGCATCGCACAACTTTCTGGCCATATACCTTACGATTTCGTAGAACTCGTCTATCTTAAAAGTAATTCTGATCGTAAAGTGCAAATTGTTTAATTTCGATTACATTTAACGTTAATTTCAATATTGAAGTTTATATTGTCAATTCATAGTGTCAGCGTGATGGGAGCAGCATTGTTCAATTCTATTCTTATGATGGTGATTGTCATGGGATTGTTGAAATGGTAGCACATATCTTCCAAACCATTAGCTCTAGAAGAAATGTTAACGTCAAATCTTGCAAAAAATTGAAAACTAATTCGGAGATTATATAGATACTTTTAGGTCAATATTTAGCGAGTTGGACGGTTGGTAAAGAAGACACCTTTACTCGTGTAAAGGTGTCTTCTTTACCAACCGATTTTGTTTCTTTTTACTCCAGGTTCATTCGGGAGGAATAGCTGCCCAGATACCAAGTTTCAGTTCGATACGATGCTTGGTTTTCCCGCAATTTTGTACACATACAGACACACAACAGACAGACACACACACATCAGCCCAAAAAGCCGATTTTTGACCTGGGGTCAACGGATCTCCATGAATCAAGGAAAAATAAGACTTTAGTTTTTTTCATGATCAC
>JARJEB010006659.1:0-10161 GCA_030264535.1 Liometoxenus newtonarum
TAAGCGGCCCATACACTTTCAACCTAGTCGTCAACTAGGTTGACGTTGTTGCACACACACATGTCAACCAAGTTGATAAACATCAGTTTTATTTTGGTCTTCTCACAAGTTTTTACAAGTTGACAGTACAATTCCAAAAAAACTGATGTTTACAAGCATGTCGTCAACCGTGCCACACATGTCTCAACCTGGTCGCCAACATTAGGCTCCGAGCACCAAAAATCCAAACTACTTTGATTTTCTTCAACTTGGTACTCAACATGAAATTTCAACATCAACCTGCCCACAGACCGAGTCCTCAACATCGCAAGTTGACGACTAGGTTGATGACTAGATTGAAAATGTATGGGCCGCTTTACATGCATTTAAAATCTGGTTGTGGTAGATGTAGTAATAAAGTGTACGTATATATTCAAATAATACATAAATACTCAGTCAGATTGATTCGCGTATAATAAATTTCACACATTTTGTTGTTTAATTGCTAATTGCATAACAACCCTCGAACGCTTCAACCAATTGATTCACGTGCGTTAAATGACTAACTATGGCACCAATATTATTTGACAATTGTTATAAATAGAAATTAACTCGGTAATTTAATGAACAAAAAACCTGAAGAACTTTAAAGAATAATTAAATAGAATGTATACTAGTAATGTATACTAAAACATTAAGATGGCGTTTAAAACATGTTGATTTCTCTAAATTTATGTTTGAGAGAGAAAAGAGATCAAATATAAATGTTAAAATAAATATATTAATAAATTATAATAAGTTACCTATAAAACCACACGAATTTGTCACAAACCGATGCCCAACCTAGTATTCACTAAAATGGTAAGAGGGCGCTTCAAATATGTAGATTTCTGTGGTGCAAATTTTTATTTTTAATGCAGGCTACATTAATTTATTCTTTATTATATTGTCGATGGCTTGATCATAAAGTTGTCGAATCAACGAAGTAATCAATTCCAAAAATAATAATAAGCAAGCAACTTTTGTCCTAATATATTACTCTCAAAAGCAAAATATAATATATTATTATCTAGTTAAGAGGAAAAGCTTGGACTGCCATCGTGATTGCAGCCACCAGGACCAGAGCAACGGAAAAGCGTCAAGTCGAGCAAACTGATGTTGTGCTTGTTGTGGCGAAAACTGCGGGGACTATAAAACTCCTAGCACTCTCGTCCTTGTTGTATCCGTAATAATATGAGAGTATGTAGGTGTAGGTATATGGTTCTGCTGTGTGGCGGTGGTATCGGTATGCCGATGCTGGTTTTGGCACGGCGCCTCTTCAACAGGTTACTCGCAGGCATACAACACACTGTGCGGACCGCGTGCAAGCAAAACCAACCACGCTTATACATATATTTTCCCATCAACTTTTCCTCCATGAAATATCATGATACATGATATATTCCAACCCAAACAAATAGCATGGCATATCCATGTGCTAAATTGGTGTTTTTGGTTTGTTGCGATTTATACGCAAGAACACAACTATCATTTTAATATATTAACTTGCACACAATTTGGAACAAACCTATAAAGTGAGTTTTTTTTTTGACTATGAATTAGGTGTTGACGTAGTTGTTATAGTATGTAATACTGAATTACAATAAATTTTTCAAATTTGTAAGGAAAGTCACTCTCCGGCTGGGATCGAACCAGCAACCTCGGCATATCGGGCCAACGCTCTAACCCAGGGGTCGGCAGACTTTCCAGTGAGAAGAGCTAAGTTGTGAAGAAAACATGATAACGAAGAAATCAGAGAGCCAATTTTTATTTAAAACTTAGTTAAAACCTTTCATCGATTTTGAAAGCTTTGTTATGTCGGAGTTGATGTCTGAAGAGCCGCGTTTGCAAAGAGCCGAGGTCTGCAGACCCGTGCTCTAACCAATTGAGCTACTCAAGCCGAAGAGCGACTATTCCAGCCAGTGCGATGACTTACCATAGTCTATTTGCCCAGCATCGACAATTGTTAAGTGATTTTTTTCGACTATGGATTAGGTGTGGAAGTAGTCGTTATTAATTCATAAAAATATCAAATATTATTGGCATATTTATGGATACTTACATACTTCTATGAATTAATTCTTTGCGTGCATATAAAGAAAAATTTAATACTTAGGTATAGGTTAAAATGTTATCTTTTCATATTTAATTTTGTATTTGGACGCTTCATTGATCGTCCCCTTGGCCTCGGTGGTAAGGTGATTAATTCGATTTTAATAATTGTCGCATTCGTATAGTTTTTATTTAGCAGTCACAGGACAATAAATCAGTGATTCTCAATCACTATGCCGCGGCATTTTAGGTGTGACGAGATTCTCAAAAGTGTCCCGCCCTGGGAATACCCTATCTACACGGCCAATCCATACATAAGGAAGAGACGTCAGACAAGTAGTTCAATCAGTTCTTCCCAAATATCTTTTATCTTCCTAGAGAGGACCAAGCATACAAATATTTTAAATTTATTTTAATGTTATAGTGCTGCCTAATTTTTAACAATCACGAGATTCTCAAAAGTGTCCCGCCCTGGGAATACTCTATCTACACGGCCAATCCATGCACATGGAAGAGACGTCAGACAAGTAGTTCAATCGGTTCTACGCAAATATATTTTATCTTCCTATAATGGTCCAAGCATACAAATTTTTTAAATTATGTTAATTAATATTATAGTGCTGCCTAATTTTTAATAATTAAAAGTGTATCATGAGTGTTGAGGAAAAGGGTTGAGAACCACTGCAATAAACGAATAAACAACACCGAAAAGTTTCCTACTTTTTCTGGGGATAGGTACTTACATAATATTTAGCGTGAGTATATATGATATATCTTTTTGGTATCATATTTATTAATTAGCGCTAATTGCATTTGGGTAATTAAGTTAATTTTTCCAATAGTGACTAATAGCCACTAAACTAACTAATACAACGCTGAAACTTACGTAGATGCACAAACATTGTACAGAGCAAGTAATGCAAACATGTGTGTGTGTGTGTTTGTATGTGTGTAATTAGAATTGGTCTACTTAATTAAAGTTAATTATAATTTATGTTGCTGTTGCTTCATCGTTCCTTGCCGAGATAGTATATTAGTACTTGATGCAGTCAGTCAATACTTATGCCATGCTTCTCTGTTCGGTTTAGTTTTGGGATTCGGAGAGTCTCACTCAGCACCGCACCAGAGCATACAACACTGCGCAGTTAAAAACAAATTATCATTATTCCTAACTGAAATGAAATGAATTGAGCAAAGCCAAAGACAACACAAATTTGTTATGTCAAGAGTTATAAAAACGAAGCGAAACGAAACCAATCAACAATTAAGTTATATATCAAGACGGTTTAGAGAGAAAAAAAAAACATATAAATTACTGTTAATTATAATTACACTACATATAGACATTTATAATTGTTAATTACAAATTGGCGGTATTTAAAGAATCATTAGAACTTATTATTATAAGGCAACCGCACGAATTAAGTTTTTATTATAAGTAATCAAATTTTATAAATCTAGTTAACTAATTATGTGATTTTCAATCGCTTCTACTTTTCCTGTTTGACTCTGCGTTCGGCTTGTTTACAAGCAACAGTAATTTTTGCCTTAGAAGAGTCTTAAAAATATTTTATTAATTTTCCGCTGCGGAAATAATACTTACTGGAGGAAAAGCACTGTTCATAAAATGTAAATGTATTTACAAATTAGTTCTTATAGGTACTGTTAATAAGTATTTATTATTTTTCAAAATTTTATTGCATGTATTTTGAGATTAATTATAAGGTTTGAGATGTGCTGACTCTTTTTAGAGCATATTTTTGAAAGTATATTTTTTGAAGATAATGTTAAAGTTAACGTAAAAACAATGAAAAGCGTTACTTTAATACTAATATTTCACCTATTATTACTATATCTATCAATTAATATTAATTTCACACATTAATAACATTCCACATCATAAAACACATAATGACTTTACAATAACTCTAAAAATTTATTACTCCAAATATATTTTACTGGAGTGACTTATACATATAATGAAGTAATAAATTTACGAGAAATTAAAACGTAAAACCATCAAACCCAACAACTCGAAACTTTGAACTCAACTAAACTAAACCGAAACAGAAACAATAACATAACAATTGTACGAGACATTCACCAACCAGGTCCAGGAGCACTTGTAACTTTTAAGTTGATTTTATTTTAACGTCTTGAAACGTGTTATACTCCATTTCTTCTTATTTTCTGCTTCTTTATTTCAACTATATAACTAATACATATGTACAGCTTCACCATTAGATTCAATGTCACCATATATATTCTTTTCTTTTTATTTCATATTTTTTCTTAGCATAGTCCTTTTATATTTTATTTCATCGGGGATTTTTCGTTTTGTAAACCATATATGTAGTACGTTTTTTTGTCATTTTCTCCTTTCTCTTGCTCAGAACTTGAGGCTTTCGAGTGCATCCTCAAATCTTTTCATGTATCCTTGGAGTGGCCAAGCATTCAGCGTGCTTATGCTTTAAGACTTTTCACGTTTATGCCAACCATTCCGATGTAGTACTCACAGCTGGCTATATACAGCGTCGTAGAGAAAACGTTAAATTTCTATATGAGTATGTTGTATATTACTTTCCAACTATACTTACACGAAGAAAAGTACCATTCAACTAACATCTTGCAAATCTAATAAATACCCGTGGATAGGTGGATTCACTCAAATTTAAGCGGCGTTTTCCAGTTTTGAACGTTCTTGATTTGATGATTCTTCTCGATCCATAACTTCAGGTTCAAGATTCCAAAGATATTAAATTAGGAAGTATTTTGAATGGGTTTTTACTTTCCGGCCACATATTGAAGATATGTAGGTATATGACAGATCATAAAAAAGTCAAAGACTTATTTTCTGATTCGTGGAGATATCCGTTGACCTTAGGTCATTTTTATATTATTGTCCGGGAAATTCAGGAATACTAGGAAAATCATCGTCAATTTATTCAATATTCCTATAGGAAAACTTAAACAATTAAAAAGCAACCTTCACTGATCACAAAAAAATACAATATACTTTCACAGAAAAAAAAGTGAAAATGGAACATAGGTAATTAACCCAGATTTTTAACCATTACGTTATTCATTAACACTGTTAATGTTGATGTGGAAATGTCACAGGTGAAAAAGCCATTGAAATATTTCACAATGTGAAATAATTTCTATTGTAACGTATAACATTTCTTTGTTTCTGAAAATATCATTAATGTTTTCAAATTTTCATTTTCCATTTTCTATTAACAGAAAAAAGTTTCGCATACGTACCAACTTCTTTTCATTTTACTTCGTTTTCCTTTTCGATTTCCATGTGCAAAAATAATGTATTAAGCATTGGTTTTGTCGCTTTATTTTAGTCACCACAGCCAAACCAGCAGGAGCAGTACACCACACAAAATAATATAACGACCTCTCTTTTATTCTTCTTGAACTATACAATATGTGAAAATCGTGTGTACACGTAACCATCCTAACCAAACCTAATAGCTATGCCCATAGCAGTAACAAGCAAGCACGTAACAATACCAACATTCGTGCATCACTAACAGAAGTAGTGGAAAAGTGTGGAACACCAAATGAGATCCCAGCCCAAACTAAATGGCAAATGTTAAAAAGGGAGAAGAACTTAAAGAACTTAAAAACGCAAAGAACATTACAACCACCAAAGTTGTATTTTTGAAGGGAAGACCTTGTGGACGATGGGGTTGTTCGCCCTTTTCTCATGCTTGCATCGGTTTTCTTCTTGCTCTTCTTCATCCACTTTTGAAATTTTAATGAAAAACGTTACTTTCTCGCATTTGTCTAAAGGTGGAACCACACTCGCGGTGTACAACGAATATCGCTTTTGTATTCTTGCAAATCGCTTAATTTCACAAACAATACCGACGACGGCAACACCACACTTGATGGTGTTCTACACACGCTGATGTTAAGCCACGCACGAAACAATACTCATATTCACTGAATATCCGGCTCGAAGGACCATGAAATGAATACTGTTTTTGTATTCTTGCAAATCGCGAACTTTTTAATGTTTTTTAATAGTAAATGAGAAATTGTTATAATGATATTCGTGAATAGTTTTATAAGTTGGTATATGTTTGTATTCTAACTTTTTCTATTTATTTTGGCATTCGCTGAGTATTTTTCCTAATTGCCCAATACTTACCTATATCATGAAATTTTCGTGAAGAGCAATTGAAACAATTCATCTACACCAGTTGACACTTGATTCGGGGCTCGCCCAATGCCGAATGTGTGATTCTGCCTTTATACACTGACTATTTTGTACTCCATTATTAGTGATGTTGTGCTACAGAACAGAGTGTGCTTCTTGGAACGGTCGTTCTCGAGATATTGCCATCATTGCAAGTAATAATAAGGTTAGTACTTACATTGTACAAGCCCCGTTATGCACTGCTTCCATTCTCATTCCCATTCCCATTCTCGGTGTATACATTTTGCAGACCTAGAACAAGAGGTTTTTTGGTTATAGATAAGATCGTAAATTTCATCTAAGTGAACTTGAATATGTACTCTCAGCTCTTTCAAAACGTTCTTTCTAAAATTTCCTTGAATCTTGAAAATTTATCTGCAAAAACAACTCAGTCAATATTTTGGCTACTTTTGGAGACGCTTGGAAATTTTGTTGAAATTTTCTACATTTTTAGATGTTCAGCCAGAAATTTTGAAAAATGAATAATTCTAATATGAAAAATAGACCACAGAATGTATGTCTAATAGCAGAAGGTTTACTTCGTGAATTTTACAATGAATTTCGACCTGGCCTTGTTTGCTGACCTTGGGGTGTCAGCCATGTTGTGTGGAGGTTTAAATTTGCGAGAAATTTGAATTTACCTAACAATGTAAATAGCAAATTCCAACCTCCACACAACATGGCTGACACGTCGAAAGTCACCAACCGAGGTCTATCGAAAGACGAGAAGTGTCACTTCTATTAGTATACAATGGGGTCTTTGGATGAATTTTACAATTGGAAAAAGTACCAAAAATCGTTAATATAGAACTAATTATACGATATTGTATTAACAATAATTTTTAAAAAATGGTTCTTCAACATGCACAATAGTTTTAAACTGTACTATGCCTCGGAAAATAAAGATAATTCATCGCATTGTCGACCTATACCGATTCAAGGTCGAATCGGGCCGAATGAACTAAGAGTCAGGCGCAAAGACTGTCTTCGGTCAGGCTAGAGCGTCATAACGTCAACAAGGTCGCGTAAAAGCGATGCCATTTTAGAAGGTCTACCAACACAAGTTCCAGAGATATAGGGGAAATTTCAATGGTATGCCACCAGCACGTCAAATTTCAAACGTTAAAATATGTTTTCTCCTCAAAAACCATGTTTAAAAAAATTAAAAAATGTATGGTTGAATAATTTAAATCGTAGTTTCATAAAAAAACTTAGAAAAAGAACATGCACAGACACCATTCTGTGACCTAACTTAACCTAACAAAATAATAGCACCAAACCGATAACAAATAAATTACCTGTCGTTTTCAAGCTTTTGTTGAACCGTTACCTGACTAATTTGCTATTATGTTCATTGATTGACAGATACAAAAATCAATAATATTCCTAATCATAATTTATAAATATGCATTTTGTATAGAAATTTTTGAACAATAAAATAAACCGCTTTATATCTTATAGTAAATATTCGTTTAGTTAAACAGAATCGTGCAATAGGGTATTTAGATCCGTGCATTTAACACGACTTTCGACATTTTAAATAGATAAAGATAAAAGTATAAAGATAGAGCCACAAAACTACAGAAGCGACTATACAACAAATTGCGCAGGTATATGGATGGACACATTAAAAATCATAAGTCGTAGGTATATCTATATAAAAATAATGACAGTTTCATATGACAAAATTTTATCTTCTACATCAGAGGTTCTCAAACATTTGCGGTTAATGAGCAAATTGGGTCAAATTTACTAATTTATTAACTAAATTTTTTTAATTTGCATTACATTATTGTAAATTGATTTATTGGAAATAATGATTAATTATGCAAATGAGGTTATATTGTGCATTTGAAAGTGTTGGGTTGCTTTCAGCATTTTACAATTTAATTGAAAAGGATTAACACAGTTGTTGGTTGACATGCAACAAGCACGAGACATTGAATTAAATTTGTGTGCACACGCGCTCGATCAACGCCAGCCGCAATGTTGTTATCGGTGAATTAAAAATCAAGTAGGTTTGGAATTGTTTGCATCCGGTTATACTGGCGGCACGCGATCGTTCAACTTCCGGTCGCGTTATACCACGCACCATAGGCTATAGTCCATAGTCGAAGCATATACCGCGTGGAAACGTAATCAGCTCGTAAATTAAACTCGACTTGATTGTGTGTCTGCGAGGACAAAGAGGATATTTGAAGGAAGGGTAGAAAAGATGGAGAGGAGACAAAATGTCGCATCGCTTGGCTTGCCTGGTCGTTGTACAGCGGCTGGGGGATTGGGTTTCTTAATATTCCCCGGTAGTTGCAATGAGCGGTACGCTGTTTGTGAGGTCTTAGGCAAATGAAGACAAATGAGGGACATTATTACCTTAGTTTGGAACGGGCATCTGTCAACTGGAGCGACAGACGCGTACTAGCATTTACATTGGTAGAGATCAGAGAGACGTGCTGACATGGCGACATCCAAACGCTGACGACTCTCTTTCCATCGTTGAATATCCTCCTTTTGCGTCCTCCCGCATCATTCCAACAAATTCCAGCGTTCGCTGACTTTCTTTACATTCAAAACATTAGTTCCGAAACGTAATAAGGAAGAGGACGACGAAGGACGACATCTCCTGACGCTGACTCAGATATTCCAAATTAACAATAAACGCAGACGTTGTATATGTGTCATCTTAATCCTTCCGTCATGCTTGGCATTAACGTCTCGGAGTTGGGAGTAGTCGCAAATGTTGCTAGGGGAGTCCTCATTTTCTATGACTTGTGGTTGATTAGCTAGTTTTCCCTAATAAATGGTAACCCACTGCAGCTAAAGACTATACTATACAGACTGATCTGCCCTATCGCAGGGCGCTTAATAATTTGAGATAATCCATCAATTTGGGTGCTAAATAAACAACCAGTATGTTTTTATAAAGGATGTGATGGTGAGAAAAGTTGCGCCCTACCGCTAACTCCAATTCCAGCTTCTAGCTCCTTAATAATCACACCGGCGGGGGATGATCGCCGCTTTTATTTTTATAAGATCGTTTGGGGTTGTCTTGTGCTGGCGTCGATAGTTTCAGGGGCTTAAATAAACTGACCCTTTTTGCGACTCCATAGCTTTATCACGCGCTACCGGATTAAACGGACCCATTCAAACCAATTAGGTGGCTGACAATTTTTATGACGTCGTCGTTTTACCTTATTTTCCTTTCTTTCTGGATCGATACCGGAGGAAAAGAATACGGAGTAAAATAATGTAAACAAGCAACATTTATTAAATTTATGACAGCGACCGCTTTGCGCATTTGGGCAAACCCTTTTTGAAATAAATAACTTTACAAAGTTGCATGGAGGAGGAGGAGGATGGGTGGTTAAATTAATAAATTACAAACAATAAAGTATGTGAAAGAATGGAGCGAAAAAAAGGATGATGCATTAGAAATGTTCACTTTGGAAAGGTGGAGGATGTTTTGTGGTATACAGTTCTTTCCTTGTGAGACAGTTAATTGCGTAATATTCCTAATCCTAATCCTAATCCCAATATTATGAACAAACATGGAATGTATTCCCCTCTCCAAAAAAAAGTTCGCAATATTTGTCATGACATGATACGTTTTAAAATATTTCAAAACACTTGGTTTGACTCCCGAAATTTCAAACTACCAAATTTGGAGTACCTACAAAAACCTGGAGCTGATGTGGACTAATAGGGATCAGAAACGGCTCATATCCATGGAAATATTATGGTCTATTTACCTTGTTTCCCATAAATATGTGTTTTGGCTTAAATGGAGTGAGGGTAATTTTGTCGCTAAGTATAATAGTCGAACGCCCTCAAGCAAAATGAGAGAAGCTACTTCCTGGTTCTTGCCTACTGCTATATATATA
>JARJEB010006660.1:0-17399 GCA_030264535.1 Liometoxenus newtonarum
ACTTTCGAATTCTTCAGTTCGCTGATGACACCGCCCTCGTTGCCTCCGGTCTCGTTCATTCCTCGACGCTTAAGCGACTCAAGTTCGGCATGCAGAAGCTAGGCAGTTGGTTTTCTACTTGGAGACTGAAGGTGAATCGCCAAAAAACTGAATTTATATCTCTAAACAGACGTAGATTTCAGCCCGATGTTATCAGCATTGGTGGTGTTAATTCTAAGATCAATCAATCTGGTACATATCTAGGCGTTTCGTTTCAGCATCGCCAGAAAAATTCAGCTGTTTGGTCTAAGCATTGTCGCCACCGCTTGAGTATCGCCAAAAGATCCGCTGGAATGTTGTCAAGTCTTCTTGGCAAGGCAAGTCCCCTTTCGGTTCCCAACAAGCTTAGGGTTGTAAAGTCCATCATCGGCCCATAACTGTCATAGGGCAGGGAATTGTGGGCCACATAACCCTCCAGTTTCACCAAGAAACTGGACTCGTTCCGAAACAGGGTGCTGCGCAAAGCAGTTGATGCCCACTACTTGACCAGGAACACTGAAATTTATTCAGCAACAAACACCAAATCTCTCCATGACTCTGCTCTCCTTCTCAGAGCAAAACTTCTCGGAAAGGTGACGGACCACGAGTCCCCGGCCATCAATTCCATACCCTCCCTCATCCCGAATCCAATGTCCTGATTACCCACCCCACCAAATATTTTCACCTTCTTCTTCTTTCTTCTTTCTTTCTTCTTTCTGAAATTCTACCGGTTGCTTGCTTTTTGCATTCTAGGTCCTCCCCTTTCTACGGCAGAGGCGCCTCCAGGGTTCCTATCCATAGATCTTTTTCCGAAGATAGGTACTTCGGTGGGGGTTTAGTCAGTAAGAGTCTGACATTGGCTACTGACGGGAGTCAGTAGTTATCCTATGCAGGATTCTCCCACCTACCGAAAAAAAAAATTTACCAAATCAGTTCAGTGACTATCACCAACTAATCAAAATGTCTCAAGTACCATGCAACGCCAGCCAGATGTCCAGCAGCGAAGATCTGATTCCAGCGACGCAGATTCCGACTTCGAAGTTATCCAGGAGACACAAGGGACAGCAACCTGTTCGAGAAGATGGGGAAGTAGTGAGTTCCGACAACGAATCCGTTCATGGACAAACTATGATGGAAGTCGATCCGAAGCAGGACCATCCACGACCCAGGAAGATGCAATTGAAGAAGAAAGCTACATCTACTCCAGCTCCGAAGACAGCGAAGAGGAAGCGTGTAATAATACAGAGTTCAGAAGAAGAAGTTTGGGAGAGCGATCAATCGGCGGAATCAAACGACTTAAATATTCTGACAATTCTTCGCCTGATTTGGGGATCATCTCTTCTGCAAGTTCACCAACTGTTCTGAAGAGTTTGGGACAGACAGCGATGAGTCAGACAGACATCGAGTCGTTAGGCCTCTTCAAAAAATTGCTTCGATATTTCGAACATATGGGGACGATGAAAAGTTAGCGCCGATTGATTGGAGCCGACTGTTCGTTCAAGGATTTCGGGAGGTGGCTCCGCGAAGAACCATTATACACGAAGTTCTCCGCAATAGCATTCGGGAAAAAGCAAGCCGCAGCTTTTATGAGTGCATGCAACAACGCTATGGAGGAGCAGTCTTCATCGTTGCCACACACGGAGATCATATCCACTTCGTACATGACTGCTCCTATACCAGCTCAACCTGCCGTTGCAGCAAAGCCCGTTCCTTGCGATCCATATGCCGCAAATATTCTAGAAGACTTGTTTCGTCAAACACCATCAACGTCCAGTACTGGGCAAATCTCTCAGTCTATCTCCGTTCTGAGGGGCGACGATTTGCTCACGTTGAAATCGCCGGGCGAAAGTGGGTCCTTCGTCGTCAAAATGGACGTCTACAAGTTTTCACAAGTTGTGAACGTGGATCGCAAGAACTGGTGGAAACGGGCTTTAGTCAGGACAACGTTCCTAACGAATTCAGATGCCGATCCAATTATGAAGAAGGTGAACGAAGTCAGGGACATGGCAGCAATGCAGCTGCAGAAAGTACCAGGGCTGCAAAGATCCCAAAGTATAGTAAAGGAGACAGGGTACTCCACTTTTTAAGGGAGTGGCCCACCTCGCCATTAAGATCAATCTACAATACATCTGCATGGACTTCGTCACCTTTTAGCTGGTATGATAAAAACACACCACTATTAAAAAATGTATTTCATAAATTAGAAATAGAATCAATCGATTTAACTATTCGTGATTTCGCAGCACGTTACGATCAAATTGATCCAACACATTTATACTTTGGTGCTCCGAATGGGAACATTGCAGATTATTATAATTTAGAACAAAGTATACATGTGTTGGATTCATTGTTGCTTTATCAATTCGATAATATTGTTGAAAACATTGTTTGCTTTTTGAATCACCTAGTTGATATAATTGATAAACGCAAACCAAAAGTTAATGCTTTGTTCGTGCTTAGTGATGCGAATGGAGGCAAGAACTTATTTTTCGATTGTATTTTACATTATTGTTTGAACTAGGGGCAAATGGGGAATTTTAATAGATTTTGTAGTTTTCCTCTTATGGAATGCGTTAATAAGAGAGTAATATTGTGAAATGAACCTGTTTGCGAGCCTGGGCAGTATGATACGTTAAAAACAATTTTTGGTGGAGATACTTGCAATGTGAAAGTTAAGTACGGTTGCGATGCTATTATTGGTCTCACTCCGGTAATTATTTTGTCAAACAACGACATTTTTCCAAAAGATTTAGCATTTAGAACTCGCATGCTTAGTTATACGTGGAGAACTTGTCCAGAGTTAAAAAAAGTTTTAAAGAAACCATGGCCTTTATGCTTTCCACATCTATTGAATAAATATAATATTAAATTTAAATAATCATTTATTTTTTTGTAATATACATGAATAAAATACAATTTACTTAGCACTATTTTATTTTTAATCCACTAAATAATTTCTTTGATACCTTAGGTGCTGAACTTACTGCAAATTCACCTGAAGCAGCTCTTATTGTTCCTATATTTCCTACATTACCACTATCACTATCATTTACACCAAATAAAATTAAACCATTAGTATATCTTTTTGTATGATTTGGATAAAATAAAACTTCTTTAGGATGACTAGCCATATCACCATCAGCAAAGGTTGAACTATTAGAACATACAACAGTTAAAGTACAATCAATTCTCCAGTAACAACAACTATTTGAAAAAGTCGAAGTTTCGTTTGCAGGATTTAATTGTGGTGTTGCAACCATACCGATGTGGACTTGAGGTTGCGGTTTTGGAGATAATGAATAAATTTGTTTATTTGAATAAATTATATTCTAATTTTCCACATAGGTTTCAGCTTACATAACGATGTCAGAAATTTCATCCGCGACTGTAATTAGCATACTGTAATTAGCATAATGAATAATTTTTTTTTATTTGAATAAATATTCTAATTTTTCGAATCACCCTGTATTAGGTTTTAAATCACATAACGACGTCACCCTGTGTTAGGTTTCGACTCATTTAACGACGTCAGAATCCCACCTCACGTATATGGGAAGGTGGGCCTAGAATCCTTATGGGGAGGTGGCGCCAGAACCCGTTAATCGCTACTACTGGCAGGCAAGAAAACCCAGGCACAATAAATAAAAATCCGGTCCGAGACACTGCACAACTTTCCTGCACAAAGTGTTGCACTCTTTAAAGAACAAATTCAAAAAATTGATATTCTGTGGCATACTTACATCAAATAATATATCAGCCTGTATATCACCCAATGGTCACTATATCAGTGTTAAGGACCCCATACACGCTGCGGAAATCCTCTGAGGAAAAACTGTTCAGTCCTGGTCTTTGGGAATGCGCGGCGGTCGAACTGCACTGAATTAACCTGCTGTAGCACCCACAGGTGAATAAGGTCTACATTTAAAAATAAGATTTTATCATTTGTTATAAAACATGAAAAAAAATATATCAGCCAATGCGCACACCCGCGCTCGCCATGCACGGACATCACACCAACAACCACTTTTTCGGACTCAGAGAAGCGAGATTCGTATGGAGATGGGTCGAAAATGCGACTTCGAATTTTGAATTTTTGAACGAATCCGATACTTTCCTATAACTACCCACGGTAGTATTGAAAAGTATTCGGAAAATAAAAAGTAAATTGTTATGAATAGAATATTTATTATTCACGTAAACTTGAATAATAACTGCCTTGGTGAGCAATATATAAGTAGATCTAAATTGTTATGGTAGCAAAATACTTACTGAAAATGAAGTTCCAAATTGTATTTTTCATCGTTTCTGTGAAACTTGTAACTTTTGTGTCCTCATCGCGAATTTTGGCCGCAATACCAAGCCCGTTTTACAGCCATCAAGCTTTTTACCGTCCACTATGGCAGGAACTAGCTGCACGTGGTCATCAACTCGTCCTCTTGACACCGTACCCAATGAATAAGAACATTACAAACATCAATGAAATCGATTTAAGTTTCATACTCGATTTCAAGCCAAACTTGTTGATTTCAACGAACTTCGTCAAACAAGTCGAAGTGTTTAACGAAGCGGCTGTAGCATACAGTAATCAGCAATTAGCACATGCGGACGTCCAAAAGTTGATAAACAATGCTTCGGAACATTTTGATTTGTTCATTGTGGAGGTCTTCGTGCTGCCGTACTTAGCCTTCAAGGAGAGGTTTAAGTGTCCAATGATTATAGTATCGTAGATGGATCTTCTCGACGTGTTCCATGACGCAATGGGCAATCCCACTCACGATTTATTGTATTCCTATGTTAAAGTTATTAAAAACGAGACGACATTTTGGGATCGGGTTTGGACATTTTTGCACATGTTGGAGGAAGATTACTTGATGAAGGATTACAATCAAGCGTACAATGACATTGTGAGGAGGCATTTTGGGAAGGGTTACATGCTGGTGCAAGATCTCGTTAAGGAAGTAGACATGTGTTTTATTAATTCCAATATTGCTGCATTTCCTCCGAGACCCTTAACACCGGCTGTTGTTAATATTGGTGGTGGGATGCATCTTGGTCACAATGCGAAAACAAAGCCAAATAACTTACCACAGGTTAGACTTATCCAAACTTCTTAGCCCTTGGAAAGATTTATGCATTGTTTAGAACGCCACCTGGGAAACAATTGATTGATGTTGATAGTTTTCTATTCGTTTATTTTATAGGATTTGCAAACGTTTTTGGACGAATCGAAACATGGTGTAATTTTTTTCAATATGGGGACCAGTTTTAACGCCTCCAATCTTCCACCAAAAGCTATAAACGAGGTTTTGGCGACGTTTGCCTCTATAAAATACGACGTCTTATGGAAATTTGAAAATGAAAGTTTGTTGCATATAAGTACCAACGTAAAACTCACGAAATGGCTTCCACAGTTTGACGTTTTAAGTAAACAATGTTTATAATATTTCAAAATATAGGGGAATCCCCAATATACCTATGCTTGAAACTCCAGTAACAGGTGTTTATTGACACTTAGAGGGGCTACGACCGGTTTCGATCAAATTAAGATTACTTTCGGTATACCTACATATAGGAGCGACTATAAAAACACAAATGTGTATAAATCAAAATAAGTGGGGATTTTTACGCAAATTTAATGCTTACAATGGCAGTAGGAGATATTCAATGATGGACAGCTGTTTCGTCCTAAGAGGACTCATCAGCATGACTACGAGGTAGACATCGAAATTTTTTTTCGGTAGGTGGGAGAATCCTGCATAGGATAACAACTGGCTCCCATCAGTAGCCAATGTAATTCTACCGGTTGCTTGCTTTTTGCATTCTAGATCCTCCCCTTTCTACGACAGAGGCGCCTCCAGGCTTCCTATCCATGGATTTTTTCTGAAGGTATTTAGGTGGGAGTTTAGGCAGTAAGAGTCTGACATTTAGAGTCTCTCACTTAAGTACCTATTTTCGGAGAAAACTCCATGAACAGGAAGCCAGGAGACGTTTCTGCCGTAGAAAGGGGAGGACCCTGTATGCAAAAAGCAAGCAACCGGTAGAATGACATTAAATATTAGTAGTAGTAGTAGTAGTAGATGTTGCACTTTATAGGTTGAAATCTTAAAAATGGCTCTACAGACGTAATTACAATTTAAGCTGTCTGCGTGCTTTGTACCTGATGATTGTCAATAAACATCTATTACTGGTATATAAATTGGGGATTCCCCTCTATTTCGAATTATATTTTCTATTTGCTCTACTCAAGTGATCCAAAATATTTATTAACAGTATGTTCTTGTTTGTAGGACATAAAAATGTCAAATTATTCATGACACAAGGTGGTTTGCATTCGGTGGAAGAAGCTTTAATTGGTAGAAAACCAATGATAGTATTTCCGTTTCTAGCCGATCAACATTCGAACGCTATACGCATTGAAGAGTTAGGTTTAGGATTGCATTTCAATTTGTTGACGATAACTTCAGAGCAATTGACGGCATCAATTTGTAATGTCATTGAAAATCCGGAATTTAATAAGAACGTGGAAAAGTTTTCGAAAATTATGCAAGATAAGCCCATGGGACCGTTGGACAGTGCTGTTTGGTGGATCGAATACGTGTTGCGACATAATGGTGCAAAACATTTAAGGGGCAAAAGTTTACCCACATGGAGTTTTTATTACTTAGACGTTGTCGCCTTTTTATTCTTTATACTCAGTACATTGTGTTTTGTTTTTATCTTATTTACAAAAAGAATACTATTTTATTTGACTCAAAATAAGGAATCTATGAAAGAAAAAGTTGCATAAAAATTTTCATATGTCTTAAAACGCGCAATATAAGTACTTTTCATTTTCACTACAAAAATACGAAATGCCAGTTCTCCTTAAGTAACCCGATATTAAATAAATCGGTGTGTTAAATTCGCACCGCTCAACTTTCCGACTGTGTAATTAATTGTGATCGGAAAGTGGAAATTGCCCAGAAAGTTTGGGATATCCAAACATAATCATTATCATTTCCGCTTTCCGATCAAAATTAGTTGTGCGGTGCGAACTTAACGCACCGATTTATGTAAAATATATTAAGAAAGTTGTGCGGTGCTCATCCGTACCGCTTTTGCGGTGCGAACATGTACCGATTTCTGTAATTTCGATGACGTTTAACGTCAGTTTCAATATTTATAACGATAACCTTCCTATGAAGTTTATATTGTTAACTGAGTGTCACCGTGTTGAAGAATCGCCCCAGCCAAGAGATGTTCTATTTAAAATAATAAAGTTGCAGTCAACTTCCTGTATAACCGGAATTACAATCAAGGTGAAAATATTTTACTTAGGGTTCGTTTTTTTGGTCACGTCCAAGAAGTAGAAGGAAGATTGTGGAACTGGAAGAGCAAAAAACGCAAAGCTTCACAAAGCGGATTTAGCAGAAGAAGTTGGTTGTATAGTAGATACCAAATGTATGAGATACATGTTAAATAAATGGCTTAACTTTTGGTTTGTTTTTTTAAATTCCTATTATTATTTTTCTTATTCTGGCCCCGGCCCCCCTGAAAAAATCATAAAGTCGGCGCCTATGTCATTCATGCCGTAAGAATTCTTTCTTTTAAGTGATCGATACTGTTTGGTGTAATATCGCTATAAATTTTGGATTTTAGGTATCCCCAAAGAAAGAAGTCCTTTGGCCAATGGATGGGGCCAAATCGGCCAATCCATCGGTTCTCGAATGCATTGTTCAAAATTCAAGTACTTAGTAGTGTGTCAAACGTATGAACTATTCTTTGTATTGTACTGACGGAAGGTATTGGCGTTTCAAGATATTTTATGGAAAATAAATCGCGAACAGACTATTATTTCCTGCGTACATTTTTATTATTTCTAGCTTTTCTTCGGCTGTGTACATGATTGATGAACAATTTGTGAACCATTAATTGCATTAATTCAAATTGTGACAAGGAATAAAATTGACAACTGACACTAGCGGCATGATCATGAAAATTACTTTGACTAGATCGGTAATTCTGGGTATTTTTGTCGTAGTCAAATTTAGTTCATACTCAACCTACTGTGAGCACTACGAACGCTAAAAGCGCGGAATTTTCCAGTTATTTTTCATCCCACAATTAGGAACGCAGCAAATGAACATTTTGCAATTGAACAGAATTATATAAAAACACAGGAAAACACTTTATGAACGTAAACGATAAACGAAACACAAGCGCGCATTAGCATCAGCGCCAATGTAATCTTGAGTCGGTACTATGATTGATGAACAATTTGTGAACCATTAATTCAAATTGTGACAAAATAAAATTGACAACTGACACTAGCGGCATGATCATAAAAATTACTTTGACCGTGCATCGCACAGATCATAGACTAGAATAGATTGGTAATTCTGGGTATTTTTGTCGTAGTCAAATTTAGTTCATACTCAACCTACTGTGAGCGCTACGAACGCTAAAAGCGCGAAATTTTCCAGTTATTTTTCATCCCACAACTAGGAACGCAGCAAATGAACATTTTGCAAATAAACAGAATCAAATAAAAACACAGGAAAACACTTTATGAACGTAAACGATAAACGAAACACAAGCGCGCATTAGCATCAGCGCCAGCCGCCAATGTAATCTTGAGTCGCTACTATTTTTCGTGACGAACTAGCTCTTACATAAGAGTTTGTGCCCCATGGTGCATCGCCCTGCCCACTCCCAGTCCGTCGGTGTGTCACTAGCAATACAAATCCCCACTGCCATGAGATTGACTCGTTTATTTTACCGTGGAACATAGGCACCACATAGTACATGCTATGTTCCGCGATAAAATAATCGCACGATATACATTTCCTATTAATAACCATAAATAATGCTAACGAATTATAATTCGACATGAATACATTGTGACGAATTCGGTGCTGTCCTGTATTGCGACCTAGTCAACCCAATATGCATTCACTTATCGGATGTTGTTATACAACACAATAGAAAATAGATTGAAAACCAAACGAATAGTTCGTATTTATATTACAAGATTATAATTGTTAAAATTTTTAATGATTTTATAGTATATTATTCAATGAGCCCATAATGCAGGCTATTATACGCGAGGGCAAGTTTACGTCACGAGGCCGAGCGAAGCGTAGCCGAGTGTAGTAAAGCCCGAGCGTATTAATAAACTGCCTGCATTATGGGCGAATTGAATACTATACTTTATCCGCGACGACAAAATTTAATTTTTATACTGCAGTATGGCTTTCAAACTTACAAATTCAACCATAGAATTCAACTTGCAGTGTGAAACGCTTGCTAGACGAACAGTAAATTACAAACGTCAACTTGAAAAGCTCTTTATTGTAAATGTGGTCGCTTCTTTTGCTTCGACTTACGACTTGAACTTGACAGCGACTTAAAAAACGGCTTAACTTTGCAACTTAACTACCTGACTTCAAAGCTTGACATTACTTTCAACTTAGCTTCAACAATTCTGGAGATTTATAATTATTTTTAAATATTCCTAGATTCAACTAAGCCAGATGAAAATTATAGACGCAGAAATTAAGTAAACATTCACTTGTGCATGCATGTAATTAGATCATTAAGTCATGTTCAATTCGTTGGTACAACTAATATTCCCATCTGATAATGTTAATTAGCATTTTGTGGTTTTCGTACAAATGTAACTACACCAACGATACCGCAAGGATACTACTACAAATGATGAATGTTGAACGTTCACGAAATTCTCAGTGAGCCAAATAAACGGGCGAACGGTTCTCGACGTAATAAATTAGCGGTCGAAGTGGTATAATTGTATTATTTCAGTAGGTTGTTATTTAGGTACTATGAAACAGTCAAAGATTCTAGTAAGCAAGTCCTGTATAATACTGCATAGTCGTATTCGAATTCGTATTCTTGTTCTTGTCATTATTATTATTGTTGCCGGTGGTTGCTGATAATGTCGGATTTCTGTCTTCGTATACGCGAATACAATTCTCATACCACATTTCCGTGCATAACTTTCTAATATTTACAGAACAAAAGCCAACAAAAGGCAAATTATAGTTTATTAATGCATCTGTTTTGCATATTTGTGATATTCGCAATAAGCAATAACGCCTTATTGCATTACACGAGCAATGCAACTACGAGAATGTCATGCGCTCGTTGTTTCCAATTGCTATGGGAATAGGAAACAATGTTGTGTAAATATTGAATAATCTACTGAAAATCAATGCTAATAGCTTTCACTAATAACTAACCCATATCTAGAAAATTATTCGTAATTTATTCAGTAACGGATATTTTAAACAAATTTTCATTGAATTTAAAATTTCTTTAATTTACTAAATGCGCGGAAATTTTCCACCGTTTTATTTGGCTTCATAATAATAATAAAATTGATTTATTGCTTATATTAAGAAAAGTTGTTATGTAGTCTTAACGCGTTATTTTCTAAAAATAGTTTTTCATATACCTATTTACCAATTTGAAAATAAAAACACGGTGCGGGACACCGCACAACTTTCCGATACATAGTGTTCCACTCTGTATTCGATTTGAGTGTCCAGATCTAGAATCTAGAATTATAGTTTGTTAAATCGTCGTCATAGAAACATGTGTATGATGCTGGCCGTTTATTGTGTTGAGATTGTTACAAATTTGAAATTTTAGGAATTAATATATCACAAACTAGGCTTCGCACGAAAAAAATGTTATAGGTATTTAAATGTAGAGAATTGGGATCTGTACAAGAAAATATTTTTTGTTTGCCAATGAAACGCAAATTTATGTTTTGATATACATAGTGTATTCGATTTGAGTGTCAAGGTCTAGAATCTAGAATTATAGTTTGTTAAATCGTCGTCATAGAAACGTGTGTATTATGCTGGCCGTTCATTGTGTTGAGATTGTTACAAATTTGAAATTTTAGGAATTAATATATCACAAACTAGGCTTTGCACGAAAAAATGTTATAGGTATTTAAATGTAGAGAATTGGGATCTGTACAAGAAAATATTTTTTGTTTGCCAATGAAATTCAAATTTATGTTTTGACATTGAGATTAAGTGCCCTTTTTTCCGACCGATTTTACTGAATTTCGAACCAGGTTTGATCGCAACGGGACTGAATCTGTTTACCAAGTTTCGTTTCGATCCGTTGCTTGGTTCAGTCGGAATTTTGTCTACAGCGGTCATACAATCGCACATCCACACAGACATCAGGCCAAAAACAAATTTTTCGGATTCAGGGAGCGAGATTCGTGGAGGTCTGTTGGGTTTTCAACGAATTTTTGGGTTGAATCCGATACTTTCCTATAACTACCTTCGTTAGAATGGGAAAGTAAAAACGCGTTTATTGCAACATTTATAAAATGTGTTCAGCGGTTTTTCGCGCAATCCATAATATTCAGAGAGAATATGTTTATATTATTAATGTAAACGTCGGCACGCAAAATATAAGCCGTAAATAATGAAAAACACGTTTTGCAAACGCATCTATATGCGGCGTTGGGGGCATGGCCGGGGCATGGCCGGGGCATGGGGCAAAACAAACAAAAAGTAGGCAAAAAATAAATTAACCGAGCGTCAATAATAAACTCGCTGAACGTTATCAAGTACGTGTATTGTATATTTCGGGTTAGCAAAATGTTTGCTATGGTACCCCCAGCAAATAAAATTATAGCGGAGGCGATATGATTAAAAGTAAACACTTCTATCGTCATATTAAAAAAAAAATCGCCAGAAATAGCATGGACGTTGGTAAATAAAGTCAATTATTATGTGCGTGGGTGTTGTAGCCGTCGTGTTGTGGCTCATATTTCAATACATATTATACAATGTGACTGTGAAAAAATGAAAAAATAAGTATATCTTCCAAATCTAACTTCAAAAGAGATATGCAACCGGTGGACATTTTTAAAATGAACGAAAGGAAAAAAATTTAAAAACCAAATTAGAGACAAATCAGAACTGTTTACAAATATACTGTAAATGTCCTTTAAAAATATGTAACCACATCGTATACAAGGGAAAAGTAAAAGAAAACAGTCTATTGATTCGCATGTGTACTTTGTACTTACGCACGTGTAGACAAGCCAAATCGTTAACGAAACTGCGAATTCCAAAGCAAATTGCAACAGAACAAACACATCAGCAACCGAAAAGTGTAAGTGCGGCAGAGACGCAGAATTTATCTATCAACGACTGCGGTGCTGATAAATAAATAAGTACGATTTTATTATTTATTCATTGGTTTTTCGTTATCCTTCGTACTAGAAGTTTTGCGTCGTTCGATTTCATTTCGCGCTTTACTTTGTGCTTTCAGGCAATGACAGTGCCTTAGGAATTGAAGCCCAGAGAAACACAAAATAAAATACGCCTTTGGGGGGGAAATTGAAAAAGATCTTTGGGTATTTGGCGGCTGCAATCGAAGATAAAAAGTCAATTTTAACTATTCGAATGGCATACATAAAACTCCAGTAAAAAAAGGATGCGACTTTGACTTGCTTGAATGTTGTATGCCATCAAGCTTCTAGAAAATTGTATCTGTAGTCGTATGCCCAACACACAGGCTCATAGAATAAGCAAAAGAGTACAACGGAACGATGGAGGATGGATATTGGGAATAGGAACGAAGGGAAAGGCGCACTTTGGCGGAATACGGGAACGTTGCTTGTGGTCGGTTGTAAAATCAAAAAGGAGGCGCTTTGGCGCATGGATTCGTTCATGTGTTCCTGAAAAGTCGAAAACGCTAAAGCTAAACAATTCCTGTTTAAGTTTTACTACATTACCTCGCTTGTTGTCTTTCAGGAAATAAAATTCGCAGCATTTTATGATCGAATTTATAAAATGTACCTACAATAGAAATTTTTTTTTGGCTATTTAAAAAAAATGTTGTTCGTACTAAAGTTCTAACAAAAGTTAAATATTCCATTTTTGTTGCGTACACCTTGCGTAAACTTTGAGTTTGAGTTTGAGCAAATCTCGTTAATAATGTAATAAAAGAAAATTAGGGTTTTGGCCTTTCCCCCTTCGTTGGCTTCGCACAGTTTAGATCGCGAAGGATTCCACTTTCCGCTTTAAGTCGACGCTAAGCATATTTAGCCAAAGATTATGCGTGTGAACATGTGTACGTTGCTTAGATGGAACACAATGAAATTAATCATTTACGTATTCTTTGCCATAAATCCAACCAATTTGCATATATGAGCGGTTTGGTGGCATTGCATGGGGTTGGCATGCGTCGTCGTGCTTGTAGCCACGTATTCTAAACCTTTTGAAAGCGGGTGCGGTGTAGGTCGTAGGCACACCACTTCAAGTCATATGCATCCTTCAACATCGAAACAACCGCACGAAAACGGGCTCTTCTAGTCGCCTGCGGTAAATACCTCTACATGTACAATTGAATGACCAACACGACGCATCTGTACGGATGCTGCGAATGACGCCGAAACGATCTCGGCATGTACAGGACAATCAGACACAACACAAAGGGGTATATTCTGTTTGGCGATTTGCATTGCGGCCTCGTGGGCTATAAATGCATTGCATACGACAATTGTACCCAAAGGGGACAAAAGTACATGGCAAAGTGCTTGTGCGATGTACAGACCTATATTTTAGGCAAGTAACTACGTACTAACTGAATGGTTGCGTTTGCTATTAGCATTGTTGTTGGGCTTGGTTTTGGTATAGCCGGCAAGAGTGGACCAGAGCCGGATTAAGGTCTAAGCAAACTAACCGAGAGCCCCACCTTTATTTGAACAGATTTTTGTTTTGCCTGATGATGATGAGGTCGATTTTTCACGGGCTACATTTATGCTATGGGTCGCAGTTTTACTTAATCCAGCCTTGGAGTAGCAGGCAATGTTGAATGCTCCATTACGTCCTTCATTTTCACTACTATCGTAAGTACAAACAAGGCTTTGTTTTGTTAGGTTAATGTTTTGTTAGACGACGGAATTCAAATTTCCCCCATAAATTTATTTAGATCTGCAAATAAAAATAATTTTAAATTTAAATCGATTAATGAGAATTCCATAAAAAAAAGGGAAACAGAACTTCTAGGATAATTAAAATTCTTTTAACTTAGCTCATTAATTATCTCCTGACTGACTGATTAATTACGCGTAACTTTTTTTTATTACGGCATGGCATGTTAAGTTCATAACTTCAAAGCACTTTTATATTAAACACAATTATTATGTAATTTTTTTCTTCTTCATAATATCGAGAAATATTTCATTTTAAGGCAAATTTCAAATTCAATCTCAAATTTCAAAGTAATTTATATACCTAGTACTAGGAG
The DNA here is from genome assembly GCA_030264535.1 of Liometoxenus newtonarum. Classification (NCBI taxonomy): domain Eukaryota; kingdom Metazoa; phylum Arthropoda; class Insecta; order Coleoptera; family Staphylinidae; genus Liometoxenus; species Liometoxenus newtonarum. Next base: position 14,305 of record JARJEB010006660.1, read on the forward strand.
TAGAAGTAATATTTGCATTCAACTTCAACTGTCGAATCGTAGAATCATTATCGTGCGCAAGCGGATTTTATAACCGAAAACTCGTTTGCTCGTTTCACCTCTTCGACCTCTTCAAACCAAAACTAGGATATCACCCATATTCAACCGAGTGAACCAACATCGAACATCAGTGTGTTTGAATTGCACGAGGCAAACGAATGGCACATCAGAACGGAATCGTTTGCATCTTCTATCATCTACCTAACCTAATATCATTGTTCCCTCTCGTTCTCGTGCATGATACCGTTCCCATTGTAAGGATTATTTGCCCAAGTGACGTCAACTAGAATTGGTTGATATAAGCTTCAACATGAAGTCTTACATAAACCAACTGAAGTATTAATATGCGTCCTTCGAACCAATAGACCATAATAGACCAACAGACGAACTTTGTAATATGTTATCAAGGATCTTATCAAAACATCTACTTTCTAGGTTAATAAGTTTCTAGGTTATACCTGGTATTTTACGTTTACATAAGTTTCTGGTTTTTGACGACTCTTATAAACGCGTCTGGATTATGTGAGTTTGCTCGTTACATTCACTAGTACACTTGACATGAAGTTGTTCCAGAACTGAATCGGAAATAGCGGAATTTTTAGGTTAAATCGGATCACAATTTATAATAACACAAAAAGTTCAAAGTCGTTGTTGTTGTTGGAATGGAATTGCGCTCACTTACTTGAAAATTGAGGAAACTTTGAAGTGAAACAGCGTTTCAAATGTATGTGCTGCATAATCTTCTGAAAGGGCCTTTGCCTTTCAATATGTATTTAGTAAAAGGACTAGCTATTAGTTCGACTAGTCCTTATTAAGTTTACGTTTATAAAAGTCCTACTTAGTTCTTCTTCATCCGTCGTGTAGTTAAGTTCATGTTCGTTTTAGAAGTATTTTCTTCTAGGTCCATAAATGTGTACTAGGATTGAGAAAGTCTCTTGGAGGGTAATGTTCATTGGGTTAGTTGGGATTCAAGTTGATATTGAAGTTGATGTCATAACGATGCTTAGCCTTAGACTTGGTTATCAAAACCATAATCGCTATTTTCCGAAATGCTGCGAACCTCTCGACCGCGTAAAGCTGGATTAAAGTCGAATTCATGGAATAGATTTTCCCAGTGACTAATAGGAAATTTTCCAGGGCACTCAGTGTTTGTAAGCTGTTACAAACCGGAAATGCGTTATGAATGTACACATTTGTCCTGTGCGGAACGATATATTAAGTCGTAGAAAAGTTGCAATAACTTTTTTTTTCTTTAAAAAGTGGACTTGTAACACCTAACGCCCAACGTGGGGCGCCAATTTATAAGAGAATATGGTTTTGCAGGTTGTTACAAACTTTCTAATGAAAACCAATATAAACGTGGTAAACTAATTATTAAGTATAATTAGTGTACCACGTTAGTGTTCAAAATGAACACAAACAATAGGTTAAAGTTAATATGGCACACGCACGTCTGCCCGATACAACGCTTGACTTGATGTTGATGTGTGTTCCATTTTTTTGAAGATGGCCGCACCCTAGAGGGCTCTTGGGGTCTTACAGGCTTCATTACTTTTTATTAAATTATTCATAAGTTGCAAGGCTAATCTTCAATAAAAAAACATTTCTACCGGTTGCTTGCTTTTTGCATTTTTGGTCCTCCCCTTTCTACGGTAGAGGCGCCTCCAGGCTTCCTATCCATGGAGTTTTTTTTTCCGAAGATAGGTAGAGAATTTAGGTAGCTTACTCAATAAGAGTCTGACATTGGCTACTGGCGGGAGTCAGTAGTTATCCTTTCCAGGATTTTCCCACCTACCGAAAAAAACATAGTGTTCTATTGCAGAATGTCGCAAAAATGCCGAACGGACAGTACGTTAAGCAGCTTTAGAAGGGTCGGTTTCGATGTTCCTACTCTCTTAACATGCATATGCCGCCGAGGGCGATTTTGACGTGTATGGTTTGGGTAGGCATCTGTGTGCCAGGGCACAAATACTAAGCGTTTGCATAAAAGCCTCTACCGAAAACACGAAAACCGAAAAGCATTCGAAGAGCATTTTATTTGCGAAGGACTAGAATGGACTATTAGTTTTCCCGTTGAATTGTACGATCCGCAGGCATAAACGAGATAAAACAAAAAGGCTTTTATATCATTTCGTTTCCTGAATCACTTGAATGGTACGAGTGTATTTGGACTTCATCTAAATGTACTTTGTTGGTAAGGTATAAGGAACCATGATGTTCCCCTAGATGGCCTAGATATTTATTATTCATGTGCTCATTCATTTCACGCTGATTCTCTTTCAATTGTTGCCAAAACATTTCTTTGAAGAATGTTTAATAATCAATTATTGTATGATGTAATAATTTGTTTGACTTTCATTATTTTAGTATTGTTTAATCAGGTTTTCTCTTGCTTGATATTGAAATATTCATTGGAATTTCTCATTTTGCTTTTTCTGCTTTTCAAATTTGCTTTCAATGTTTCAATTGTATTAATCTAAATATTAGTTCTGTCCTGATCTTTTATTATTGAGTACTCACTTAGTTATAGCTCTTTTCCTAATACGAACTGATCCATTTCATACCTATATCTATAGGTATGTTAAGAACGTCGAACATTCAACATGTTTTTTGTTCCGTTTGCAATCCATTCTGCTTAGTTTCCTCTCCTTTTCGTCTTTAACATCGTCTTTCGTCGACGATCTCATCGAAGCGTTATGATTATAAATCTCTCTGGATGGCACTTAATGTAGCTTGCTGGTGGTCCATTGTCTTTTGCCTTTAAAAGAATCTGCTCCTGCAAAGAGCTTCGCTCCTATTGTTGAATCCTGAAATAAGGGGAAAAGATGGATTCCGAGTTATTATTTAAATTCGAGCACATTTGAATCTTAGCACTTAATCCAACACATTACAGAGGGGAATAAAAGAAATGAGAGGAATACACACACACACACACACACACACACACACACACACACACACACACACACACAAGCGCGCACGCAAGACATGATTTTGGCGTAAAACGGTAAAACTTTTCAAAATTGGACCAGGCGAATATATTTTCTGCACACCGG
>JARJEB010006666.1:0-12412 GCA_030264535.1 Liometoxenus newtonarum
GTTGTAGAGGGGGGGGGGGGGGGGGGGGGGGGGGAAGGGGCAAATGATTAAATATTTTTAAGGGAGGCGTAGTAACATCAAGTTTGGAAACCGCTGTTGTAAGTAATTAATTTTCACATACCCGGTCGGAAAAACTTCAGTACTAGCAATCTCGCAAACGGAAATCGCAGGAAATGTTGTATTCCAATGTAAATAAGTTGTTTCAGTTGCAAAACTTATTGAATGCTGTGAATACGATTCGTAAGATCCTTTGAAAATTCTTAACATGCCAATTGTTGACAAAACACATATTATAAACCACACAAATCTAAAAATGACAATTTCCTTTATTAAAATGATATGTGAAATGAAACGCTCGTAAAATTTGTCTGCATCAGACAACTACCTAAGGACTGGATGCTTATTTTCATCAGCAATGTAACGAATACCGTGCAAATTGCTGTTTTCTGCATAGAATTTCAAAGTTTTCCGAGGTTTTTTAAATAACACCATTTTTCGACCTATCTCTGCACAGAAGCACATTGAAATACAAAGAGAAGTAAATTTACCTGCATTATTATTTACATTTTTATCTGATGATGGAAATTTATGGACATTGATGGACATATTAGTGAGTAGAAGCGTTGTAAAAGATAAAAATCCGAATTATCGGTAATGCTTTTAAAACATAATGGTTCCATTTTCCATGACATTATGCTAATTGCCTCAAATGTGTGTATTTTTAGCTGCTTTTGATAAACTAATAAAAAGTACCCTCCGAGTAGTTCAGAAATTATTGTCATCAGCTAGTTTGGATACCCATTTCTAAATACTAGGATTAGTTTGGAACTACTCTGATTAGTAAAGAGTAACTCGGAGTAGTTCATACTTGTATATCGAAAGCAGATGTAATCAAAGCAAAAATTTTTCGTCGCTTGGGAATTTTCGACCTAGAGGAGTTGACCTGGAAAATTATAGACAAAACTGCAATACTTAGTCACAAACTAAAAATCTATAGTCGTTTCACGAGCCAAGAATTCAGCTCTTGAATTGGCTGATCCTGTCTTGTCTTGAAAAATCAAGACGTAATAATTTACAAGAATTTTTTGAAAAATCTTGATTATAAATAATCTCATTGATTCAAATCTTGTCTTGCCTTGAAGATGTAAACCGGTTGCTTGTCTTGATCTCGTCTTGAATTGTTGTCAAGAATTCTTGAAAATTTAGACACCTCATAATATATTTCTTCTCTTCAGAATCACTAATGTATATATATATCATTCGCCTACTCTACCCTTTTCGAGTGTGAGACGTTTTTCGTGTTTTTGCATTTCCATGTTACTACAATTCATCGCATTCGTGATAGGGCCCGTCTACGGGTTACCATATCGCCGACAACACTTCTCATTCCAGACTACTTTTGGATAGACAACTGTTTTCTATGACATGTAACATTGACAGTATACACATCTATTGAACACAGTTGTCACAATTGTCTCCGGCTCTGGGATTTGAACCCACGACCCCCCAAAGTGTCTATCACTAATAAAGTTCATAATTAACTATAGTTTCGCAAAATTTATAAATTAATAATGAAAGGCTATTACAGCGCTCCTAAGCAAACATGATCCCTAGAAAATACGCGAACTAAATTAAACACTCAATAATAAAATCGGTGACCGTGAAGTGTCATAAATTATATCAATACTGATTTGATTTTAAGCAGTGATGGGATTAGCACCGGGAGCAAAGGTTTATGCACCCAATGCACCGGGTACAATGATGAATGCACCAATTGGGTGCACCGTTTGATTCGACCCGGTGCAAACCAATCGGGTACAATAATGAATGCACCAATTGGGTGCACCGTTTGATTCGACCAGGACCAGGTGCAAACCGTGTTTATTTGCACCAGTGCAAACCAGCTTGCCATCACTGATTTTAAGCACATATCTAATTTTCGTAAATAAGTGCGTGTAGTGCAAGTGCAGTGTATTTACGCAAACGCAGTGCTGGACACGCCCATCAAGTCTCTTGTTTGCTTAGAAGGACTGTAGGTACTAAATACAATAATACAATATAACTATTTTTGTACAATCGTCATCATATCCATCTGGATCTAAATAAAAAATTAAAAAATCAAGTTATTAAGTGCATTTAATAATTAAAATTCATCTACTTAAACAACTATTTTCCTCATATTTCTTAACTTATGGTATATTTTAAATGGGTATTACAAATTATCTAACTTTCAGGTAAATAATAATTCTTACAAAAATCGAATTGATAACATCACGTGACAATTTTGTTGCGGCTCATCATCATAACAATCGTATCTACTTGTTCTTTCAACTTACTTTTTAAATTTTATGAATAGATGACAATGATTATGATTGTGTATTTGAAGATTCAAAAAAATGAAACGAAAACATTTAAAATTAGAAAATATTTCAATATAATAGAAATTCATTGACAATTAGAGCGGCTACGACCAGTTTCGTACCTGATGATGATCTTAATTTGATCGCAACCGGTCGCCAATAAACAAGTTTGCAAGCATAAATCATGGTTACCCCTCTATTTTGAAATATTTTCTATTTCCTCCATTTAACTGATCCAATACTTATTTAAAATTAGCCCCGAAACCATGTTAGACAGTTACATACAATTGGCATTTCCTTAATATTATATTTATGTTTTCGTATATTTCTATACAAATTTAATAATTGATTCGTCTGATATTGGATTATTTAGCTTTTCACATCGGTTATGATTTTGTTGTTAATGTTAAGTCAATGCTAATGTATACGAGAACGAAATGATTGCAACAACTAAGACATTCTTATTATTTATAGTAAATATACTTGTATAACCAATAGCAAATTCAATATATTAATATTATCATTATCATATAAAGCGGTGTGTATTTACATATATCTTTATTCATTCGACAATCACGCTTGCTCCTTTTGCCTAAATGTACCAACGAAAAACAAAGAAGAGTTGGAACACGGAATATTGCCACTCACGCTATCGAGAAAATAGTCAAATCTTGGTCTTGACTTGACAGTTTAGTTTTCTTGATAACGAGAATTGAAGTTCCAACTATAGTTTTCGTACTGAGTGTTCCAGACAATTATATGGTTGAATATTAAAGAAATAAACCAAAATTGGTTTGGTTTACAATTTCACATTTCCGGTGACTGTTAAGAACACCCAGTTATTATATAAATAAGGACACTAGTTTCACTTATTACCAAAAAGTTATATTTTAATTTTTATTTACTCGTATTTAATAAATAACTGTACCTGGCTGGGATGTTATTTTTTGTTTACTTGGATTTTTCTTACTACAAAATCGTGTTTTGTTGTTTTTGTAATTCGTATGTGTTGAGTTTTTTTTTCGTGTATGTTGTTCAAGTAAAAACATAATAATTGAGAATTCAAAACGTAATAGTAGTAGTAATAAATTGATGAAAACTTTTAAACGAATATTATACATACAGACAAGATTACTATTATATTAGATTATATTAATAATTAGGTATAATGGTAGTCGCCATTTGTTGTTGTTATTTGAAAGACTACTACATGAAATATAAAATTAAAGTCCGGGCCATTATCCTTTTAACTGCACCGTAAACCTAGAACAAGTTCGATTGTTAGTATAACAAAATGAAAATATAATAATAAAAAGCCATAAGAGATAAAATATACTAAAAAAAATGTAACCCCATTTTGTGTTTACGTATTTTTTTGACTCTAAAAACGATCCGTTCGATTTAAATTGACGTCAACAAGTGCATTTCCGGAAGACGGATTGAAAAGAAAGATGCGTATTGGTAGCACTCCAACCTTCCGTCAGTTTATCACCGTCTCCCGAGTCGGTAGATGTAAGAAGATTGAAGTCGGGCTATTTTTTCTAATTGAATGAGCTTGCTTCCTAACTCCAAACAGTTATTTTTCGGTGGTTATGTACTGAGTGAATCTGTATCTGACACACAAACGACAAAATCTCGTGTTTTTACTTCTACTCTTCCGAAATCTTCCTACCGCTTCTTCAAAGACAGCAAAAATGCATTGTGTTACACTTGGTGCAACAAATTTCCTATAAGAAAATGAATAGATGAAAAAAAAACGTACCTCACAGGACGTGGAAATGAAAGTTTGCAACGTGTGTTTTCAGCAGCAACCAGACTTAGTGGATTCAATGGGACGGCCCTGGTCAATTTTCACCTTGCTGGCCTGATCGGCTGCCGAAGATGGTGGTCCCACACGATTCTTGATTTCAGCGGCCATTGTCATGAAAGCTTGTTCCACATTCGTTGCGTTCTTGGCGGATGTTTCCAAGAATGGAATATTTAATTGTTCAGCGTACTCCTGCAATATGAGAACGAAACTTTTAATTATTGAATGAACTTAAATGACTACAGTGAAAATGATACCTTTGCTGTTGTATATTCGACGACTTTTTTAGTTGTCAAATCACTTTTATTACCAACAAGCAATTTGTTGACATTATCACAAGCGTAACGATCGATTTCTTCAAGCCATTGTTTCACGTTGTTGAATGAGTCTTGATCTGTGCAATCGTACACTACAATGATACCATGCGCACCTCTATAATAGCTGGATGTGATTGTTCTGAACCTTTCCTGACCGGCAGTGTCCCACTGTAAATAATTATGGTTAACAACTATGTCGGAAGGGAAGTACAAATAATAAAGTAATTTACTTACAATTTGCAATTTGATTGTTTTGCCATCTAAATCAATAGTTCTAATTTTCTGTAAAACACGAAAAGTTATTATTTACTAAAGTATTGTAAGTATACTAAAGTAATCTTAAGTTACATTCTCAACAAATTCACGCATTTTTATCAAGGTCAACGTGATTATACCCATTTAATCATTAATTAACAGCGGAATCAAGTGCTGCTTTCGATATACCCAAATCTAAACTACTCTGAGTAGTTTAGCTTCACTCAGAGTAGTTTACAGTGATATGACGAAGTAGCTTTTTTGTTCTATTATTAAATATTAATTGAAATGAACGGTGGAGTTTCCATTTCGGACATTTAAGTGAACACCGCCAAAATGCAGACACAAAAGCCCAAGGTCACAAATTAACTTTAATAATTTGTTTTTCAAGATTGAAACATGCCAAAATTTGACAGTACACTACAATTTGGAATTTTTATAAAAAAATGTCCTAAAATATTCGGACAATTCTTTAAATATTAATAAATTGAAATAATCGACATGCAATTATGTAAATACTTACAAAGTCTACTCCAATCGTACTAATGTAGCTTTCAGTGTACGTATCATCCTGAAAAAACAAATTTATGAAAAAAAGCGTTCTTGACAAGAAAACGGGAAGCTTCAAGCTTCCAAAAATACTTACTGCAAACCTAAGTAGTAAGCAGGATTTGCCAACACCAGAATCTCCAATCAACAAAAGTTTAAATAAATAATCGCTGAAAAAAACAAGAATTGAGATTTAATTACATATTAAATGTAACCAGAAGTAATTGTAGATATGTTTTTCTTTGACTTTGTTGCGTTCGTAGTTGAGTTTTTGAATTTGAATAAAATTAAATCAAGTAAGGACGGAAATAACATATTTGTTTATTTATTAAAGGTAGCCAAACAAAGAAATGAATATCGAATTACTACCCATACTATTATAACAAAGCAATAATTATGTCAATCAAACGTACTTTCTTAAGAAAAGAAACTTTAAGCGACTGTTCTGAAATTTTTATAAGGAAAACATTTTGTCCGAATTAGATTAAAATCTTTGCGCAAGAAAGGAATATTTCTATGATTCATAATAATTTCATTAATGCGTAATTTGTTGAAATGATCTTGAACTGAATACTCAATAATTTAACAAACAATCTCTGATAACAAAAGTCAATTGCTACACTAGATCAATCTAGAAACGAAGAAAAACATTTCGTGTGATTTGAACAAATCCATGAAACACACGTACAAGATGAGGTTGAAGTGCGGTTGAGTCATGACGTTGACACCCAGTTGTAATACAAGTAACGATATTTCATTTTGTGGGTGTAAATGTAACTCAATGCAGGAAATCTGCAAATCTGTTACGTTTTGAAAAACTATCTGCTAAATGCGTAACAACTGAAGGAACAGCATGAATCGAAAGTAGTTATCTCATGAAAAACTTATCTTCATAAAAAAATACGTAAACGTATGATAATGTAGTATAAGCAAGTTTTATAGTACGGTCGTCATTGTCAAAAACGATTCAAGGAATAGAATAAAAACGGTAAAATCAATACTTACTATTCAGGATTCATAATTATTTATCTATTATTTGTTAATAGTCTCCGTGGATAATCTTCGAATATGTATCGCAAGGTGCCGTCTTACACTTGTAATGTTAAAAACGTGATTTTTCGCACACAAAAATAAGCAAATTTAGGACAATGGCTACCAGAGACAGATCACTTTTAACTTTAACATTGACGTAACGGTGCCAAAGTGGCAAACGCGCTTAGTGCACCCACTCGGCACTCATCACACACTCGGTGCTTCTCGTGGATTGTGACTATTAACAGGGATATTTATGTTTTCAGGTTGGCTGGAATGGAATAATTTTATGAGTTTTACCAAAACCTCAGATTAAAGCTAAGTCACCATCTGCGATATATCGCAAAATTTTCCGCAGTATGTAGTTTCCATTGGCGAGATAAACTAGCGGCATTAGTTAATTACTTTTATTTTCCCCTGAATGATATTTGAGTTTTCACTGGACTCGGACACAGCCTTGGGGGCCTTGGGGCACAGACGATATACAGAGATTGATTAGTCAATCGATAATTTTTAATTATGGATCTCAACAGGGCGGATGGGCAGTGCCCCGGGATTTATTAATTTTGTTGACGGGGAGGGGGCTCATTTCAAACTTTCTCTCTTAAGCAGGGTCAAAATCTTCCGAATTGAATGAAGGTGGTTTTTTGTAAGTTTTCTGACTATTCAAATTTTAAATAATAAAATAATATACACCGGCCCATTTTGGTATTTCGGTCCATTCGCCCCACAGACCCACTGGCCCTTCGGGAAATTTTCCATGTTCCTGTATGGCCCATCCGCCCCTGGATCTCAATATTTGTGGGATCTATGAAGTGCTGTTATACGATAGGGATAGACGATAGTGCTGTTATAGACGATAATAGTCCTATTTCCTTTTATAATAATAATAATTAAATGCTTATCTTATAAAATAAAACACAACACAATTAATTATATTATACCGGACTTATACTTAAACTTCTTGCGGCATCGCAAAAAGTAGAAAATTTTTCCCGCGATATACCGCAGACATTTCGCGGTATATCGCATAAGGGGCCTTACCTCAAGAATTCATAGATGGAGTCACTGATGGTGTAGAACATAAGCTGCTTTCGGGTGGTCTGAAGCTTCGAGCTCAAATATGTGCCCGGGTGTTGAATCTGAACGCCCCAAAGTTGGTTCGAGTGGGCTGGCTCATTAGCGTTCAGAAAATAAATAGTATAATGGAAAGCACTTAATGGGCACATTCGTAAGACGTAGCTGTTCGCCAAATTCTACGGATTTTTCTTACGAATGCGTGCGCTACTTCTCCGCTAGATTCGTAGCTGCAATGAGACGCATGTAACAGGAATGGACCCGCAATGGAGTGAAAGTGAGGCAAATTCGTTTTGAGGCAACCCGTTATCGTTCATTCATTCGACGAGTAAGAGAAGGAGAGCTTTACTAACAATATTTTCCTCCCGCTTTCATACAGTCGGCGTGCGAAACTGCGAAGAGAAAAGATTACTACCAACAGAGATGTTTATATCAACAAGAACATGTCATATTTGCTTTCGCCATCATTCGGCGTGCGAAGAGAAACGATTACCCACTAATCATCGTACTCTCTCACTCTGTTCCTCCTGACACAAAGTTAGTGCACCGCGCATGCAGTTCGTATATATTACAATGATGACACGCGTCCATCTTGCGTCTAGAGGCAGAGGCAGGATGGCATCAGCCAGTCACAAAAGCGTTCCCGAACATGATCATTAAGTTGCCTACCTTTGCAGTAAGAAAACTGTAATAACCTTAGAGCAGAGAGTTTAATATATTACTATAGAGAGGGACAGAAACTAAAATGTTGTGCGCACTGGCAGCCATCTTAATGACAACACAAATCAGCGGGAAATTCAAATATTAAATGCATTATTTAATTCCGAAATTACATAAAAAAAAGAAAAAGTCCTAAATAACAATTTAAATTTTGTATATAGATTTCTACAATAAGCAAAGTATTCTTTATTGGCCCATGAAACTTATTAATTTATGAAATAATTGGTTTATCGTTTAAAATTAATTGACCACGCCAGTGATCGTTTGCAGATCGTAGTTAGTTTTGAAATATTCACCACAATCATTTTCTTCAGGAAATCTAAACTATAAGATGTCCACGATTTAATTTTAGCAAATAACAATCTTTGCTTTTCTTACTTTTCAGTTGTAATTACCAGTTACCCCTAAAAATGAATACTCAAATCTCCTTGAATCGTGTGCAATCTGGAACAGTACACGCAGTACACACCACGCTTATATATATACTTTTTTAAACAACACAATGAACGAAAATTGTTTTGATTCGAGCTCCGTTTTGACGTCTCGAGTGATAACGATTATTTTAAGGTTAGATTTTAATTACATTTGATTTTGAAAGCAAATACAAAAATACATAGAAACTAACACGACACCTGGCGGTAAATACGGCAATTGAAATTTGTTGTCAGATAAGCTATGCAACCCATTGCATAGCTTATCTGACAACAAATTTCAATTGCCGTGTTTACCGCCAGGTGTGTTAGTTTCTATGTATTTTTGAATTTGGTTCGTTACAGGGTCTCTCTATTTATATTAAACTCTCTGCCTTAAGCTAAGTGTCCACTATAGAGTTTTTTCGATAGAGTTAGAGAAAATTCTCGTGTATTAGAGGTAATAACCTTAGAGCATATAACCAACGATATAACTATGGAGAGAGCATAGCGTATTTGGCCCAATGTTAGCTTTTTAAGCCGACTAAGTTCTTAAGTTTTAAAATCTGATATTGCGCAGCGTGAATAAGAGGTGTGCTCTAAGGTTCCACCCTTAGAGCATATAATGTGGAGGGAGCAATACCGGTACGGTTTTAAGCCGACTGAAAGGCAAAAAAGGTTGTTCTTAAGTTTTAAAATCTGATATTGCGCAAGCGCACAGATCCTGTGGAACCATTGGGTGGAACCTAAGAGCACGCCTTTTATTCACGCTTGCCCAATATCAGATTTTAGTCGGCTTAAAAAGCTAACATTGGGCCAAAAAGCTAACCTGTGCGCTTGCGCAATATCAGAATTTAAAACTGAAAAACAACATTTTTTGCCTTGCAGTCGGCTTAAAAAGCAAACACATTGGGCCAGATAGGCTATGTTCCCTCCATTTTATACTCTACGCTCTAACCAAACCCTAATGGCGAACGGGCATGGTAATACTATCCGCAAGTTACTTACAAAGAAATGCACCTTTTACCTCTGAATAGGCGTATTTCTTTGTAACTAACTTTTCTGACGAGTGAAAGTAAAAAAATTGTGGTGGGGACCATGTGCACCATTAGTTTCACGAAACCGTTTCTTTGCTTTCACTTTAACTCACCAGAAAAGTTAGTTACAAAGAAATACGCCTATTGTGTTGCACCTAAAAGGCACGAAATTTGAAATGGACCCCCGTCTCGCGTCACTAGTGAACTAGTCGGTGCATGTACTTTGGGTAGTCTACATTTTTCCCTCTATGAATATTATAACTCTATGTACATACTTCACGCATGCGCCCAAAGCTTACAAACCACTTCATGCGGCAGTTCTGAACTGTAGGTTGGAACAATTTATATCGCAATAGGATATTATAATTCAGTGCGGGCGTTAATCATGTGCTATGTTGTATTTATGTCCTTCACGTTGTAAATATAAATATATTGTATGTTCAACAACACTTATACGTCTTGTTACATTAACGCAGTAAAGGAGCGAATTCTAACATTAATGCGTGTGAAGACAATTCCGAACAATGCCGGTATATGTATGTATGTACAACTTGAATACGAAGTATTATGTTTTGAGTATATACCGTGCGTTTATTTTACATAGTCCTATATTCGTAGCTAAAATAAACTAGTCAAAATCATGGTAGTAGGGATTTGTATTGCTTAAAGACACACCGTCGGACGACGAGAGAGTGGGGATGTGGGACGGACGACGACACACCACGATGACAAGTTAGTGCATCAGTGTGAGAGCTATTTTGATGATTATTGTAAACCGTGTTGAATTGAGATTCGAGTTGTGTGAGTTATTTGAAAGTTATTTGTGAGTTATTTTAATATGACAAGGAACAAAATTGACAACTGACATTAACGACATGATCATAAAAATAAATTACTTTGTTCGTCCATCGTCGCTGCCATGAGTTTGACTCGTTTATTTTGGCTGCAAATATTGCGTACGTTACATGGTAAAATAAACGCTCTGTATGGTTACCTAAATGAGTACGAATGAACGAAATTTACGTTTTTTTAACAAGCACAGTATGTAAGGTAAGTAACGGCAAAATAAATAATACAAAAAAAAAACAATAATGAACATTTTTTCCTTGTTATACCCGGGACTCGTAAAGCTTTTCGGCGTTATTTATAAGAAACAAATTATATCCAGACTTATATCGATTCTTGTTGTGCAATAATTTGACCATCACCATTTGTTATTTTGCTTGGTGTGTGTTATGTCTCAAGCAAACAAGTGAAAAAGAAATGGCGACACGAGCAGGTTATATGAAAAAGACTGCGATGATTGCGAATTTGTGGAGGGCGTTATCGTCACCATTTTAATAACTGAGCTCTGAGGCGAACCTTGAAACTTTAAACAGAGACGAGACAGACTCCTTGTTACTGTTGCATAATGTTTATTTAATTTTAATTATTCTAACTTCTCCAGCATAAATATTCTTTCCACATGGCTTATAAAGTTATTAAACAAATAGAAAAATGTGTAGCAAACATTTTAATTATCTATTATTATTATTATTTTGAATACACAATTTCACCTTACAAACGCTCTGTTCCAACATACGGTCAAACCGGTTCCGAACGGGTTATAAAATACGAAAAGTTTGTTCCAACATATTTGCAAATCCAGTTCGGAACGGAAGGCTCAATTCAATTCATGGACTGGAGCGTGTACGAAATGTGCAAGACTGGCTCAGTCGAATTTTTCACCTACAATTTATTATAACTGAAATTGTGAACAAACCAAGAAACATAGAGATGCACGTTTAAAAAATAACTAAGTCAACTGACATTCATAGCAGACCCTGGAGCCTGGATAGAGAAAAGTTTCATTCGGAACCTCTCGCTGCTCGGGTACAGTCTTAAGGTGCCCAAGTTCAGTTATTATCTGGACAGTACGACGATTTATAGAATTTTTTTTTGTTTTATTGTTCAAAGACCAGGAAGAAAATAGAAAATCAATCAATACGGCAATTTTAGAAACAATTCCATTGGTTGGGAGGGGTGTGTGGTTTTTTTGTGTGTGAACAAAATTCCGACCAAACGGGATTAAATTCAAATTTTAGGAAATAGACAGTAAAATACACGTTTTATATATTCGTACGTATTCTCTTCTCTTCATTATTGCTTAATTTTCATTACTATACGTTTCAGACAGCGATGAAAATATTTTGTCAAGCAGGGATTAATTAGTCTTAAGATCTTCTTTCAAAGTAAAAATTTAAAAAGTTTTGTTACAAACTGAACAAACGAATACCTATGAACGGAACAGACATAAAATAGCGGAATAATTACACTTTGTAATCAGTATTGTTGCTTGCTTGAAACAAGAAACAAGGAGCGGCGCAACGTTGCTTTATTTCACGGTTGTTATTGTTACATAATCTTATAGTATGGGCTGTAGCAATTGTTAAGTTGTAACATACATGCTGCAAACTGAATACTTAAATTATTCACATTGTTTTGTTTTTACTGTAGCTTTGAACTTACATTTTGTGCCGTATATTAAACAATATAAAATACAAATACTTAAGTATAGTAAATATTACATGTGCCCATTCATCAAGAGCCGGGTAAGGTGGACACCGATTCTTATTTCATAAACAAATTTCCCTGCATAACTAATAATTTACAACGGATATACGGTATTCGCGGAACACATTCAGTAAGGGTGCCTCCCGCAAATGCGCGCCAAATTTGAATGCATTTTTGCTATTGGTAGGTCGGATGCACGTAGCTCGTGTGTTGCGCATTTTTCAAACTATGGTCAATGTCAAGTTTGAAGTTCGTGTTTGCTTGTGTCCGGTGAACGCATCACGGCAGAGCGGGA